>CAUYSK010104919.1:0-50793 GCA_963575035.1 Avahi laniger
TTCAGGGGCAGGAACACGCAGGGAGCTGGCACCTCCCGCAGTAACGCCTGCTTCTGGAATACCTCCTGAAAGAGCTGTTGAGGCCACTTTACAGTTAACTTTTGTTTTTAATAAAGTAGAAGGAGGACACTCCAAAAGAAAAATTAAAAGACAAGCACCACATGTACTCACCATCAAATTGGTATTAACTGATCAACACATAAGTGCACATGTAAGAATAACATCTATTGGATGTTGGGCAGGGGCAGGGGGGAGGGAGGAAGAGGGGACGGGTATATGCATACACAAAGAGTGCAATGCGCACCATCCGAGGGATGGACACACTTGAAACTCGGACTTGGTCGGGGGAGAGGGTCAAGGGCAACATATGTAAGCTAAACATCTGTATCCCTATAATATGCTGAAATTAAAAAAAAAAAGGAATGACTGATGTTGAGACCTATGGTAAGTAAGCTTTTGAACATCAAGGATAAAGAAATATTAATAATTCTTCAGGTGTATAGACAGAAAAAAGCAAAATGCTTATATGAAGGAAAAATCAGTCCAGCCTAATATTCATTAAATATTAATATTTAATACCAAAAGACAATGGAACAAGTCTATAAAATATTGAGACAAAGTTGAAGTGAGACTGAAATACATCATACCCAGTTGAGTACTTTTTCAAAGAAAAAAGCAATAGGCAAAACTCAGGGAATACAGTATTTATAAGACCTTCTAAGAAATCCAGGCAACCAAGAGAAAAATAAATTTAAAAATCTCAAATAGAGAGACCACGATAAAGGAATAGAGGTAGAGCACTGAATTCACTTAAGTAAATAAACATTTATAGTATATATACATATATGTAAATAATTAGGGTAATGTTAGTGGCAGGACAGCAGGTAACAGTTAACAACCTTGACAGAGTAAAGACGTAACTAATAAAAATCTGGAGGTTGGGGAAGAGAGCAGAGTCAATATCTCCTGAGGTGAAATAATATTTATCCAAAGGTTGGCAACTCCTGTGGTTTCATTTTAGTTTTCTGTTAAATTCAAGTAAAATTAAATTGAATACTTTTTAATAAAACTGGTCTGCACACTGTGATCCTATTTTCATAAAATCACTTTTATCTAGCTATCCATCTCTCTCTTTTCTGAATATGTGCATACAGAGATGTCTGAAATGATGTTCACTAAATATTAGCACTGATTGCTTCTGGATGATGAGATCTGGAGTCATCTGTTGCTTTTTTTACTTTTATGAAAACAGAAACATCATTTTCTTTTTCTCTTTTCAAAAGAAAGAAAACTGTATTTGTTCTTTGGTTGTACTGAAATCAAATTTTATCTGATTCAGTGTGACATTAATGGACCATATCAGAACCTTGTAAATCTTTAGTTCAACAGAAATGTTCTTTTTGATATGGACTGGCATCTTCCGATTGTGGGAAAACCTGCATTAGTCAATTACACATGCAATTAGCATCGACTGTGGGCCCGACCCTATGCTGGGTCCAACCCAAGAAGCATGGCTTCCACCCTGAAAAGAACTTTCAGTTCAGTTGAAGAGATATGATTCATATTAGGGAGAAGTTTCTTACCAAAGGTAGATATGTCAAAGTAAATGAAAACAGCTTAACAGTTAAAAAAAATTGAATGGGCATGAACTATATATGCCAAGCATTATTCTAGGTACAGAAGATATGAAGATGCCCAAAACACATTCTCTGTACTCAAGGAATTTATAACCCAGTTGCAGAGACAAAACATATGTATATAATTCTATTATAATCTATAAAATATGATAATTGCTAAAAGTATACCAGTGGTGCAATATGAACGGAAGTGAATAAAAGAGGTAGAAAGACTGACGTGGTTAGCACCGAAGCAGCAAAGACAGAAATTGATGAGCTGGCCGTGGGTTATATTTAACTCTGCCGATGTTTTTGTGACAGCCTCCCCTCTTGTCGTTTCTCACCTTTTACACCATGTCATTGCAATTGAGCCTTTGCCTAACGCCACTCCTCAAAGTGGCTATAGTTCTTTCCCAGCTCAACTTGGCAAACATTTGAGGCCCACTATGTGCCAAGCCCTGTGCTGAAGATTGAAAACTAAATAATAAATAGTTCCTTCCTCAAGGAGGCGAAGGGGGGCAACTAACATTTATCAAAGGCCCACTTCTGCCAGGCAGTGTGCTAAGAGATTCCTATGTTATCTCATTTAATCCTTGCAGCAACCCTAAGAGATAAATAATGTTATCCTTTTTTTTTTTTTTTTTTTTTTGAGATGGTCTTGCTATGTTGCCCAGGCTGAACACAAACCCCTGGGCTCAAGTGATCCTCCTGTCTCAGTCTGCCGAGAAGGTGGGACTACAATCATGTTATCCTTTTATAGAAGGGAGCATTGAGGCTCAGAAAAGTTAATTAGTTAAGAAGTTAAGCTGAAATTCATGCAGATAATCAGTGGCAGTGTAGATATTTGAATCTAAATCTATACTCAAGGCAGTGCCCATCTAATGGGAAGAGCAGGTATTTATAACTCACAGTAATATTCAGGGGTACCTGCAATAAAAATGTATAAGCAGCGTACTCTGAGTGCTTGGAGGAGGCTATAAAGCCTTCCTCAAACAGACTCATCTTTGAGGAAGAAGGGTGGGGGTTTGGCTGGGGGGCATTCCAGAAGATAAGAGAGAATGAATTTCTTAGAATATATAGCTAGTATAATGTACTTAAAATAATAATTTGGAAGTTTTGACCCCTTTCCACCAGAAATCTGAGGAGGAAAAAAATAAATGTAATTTTATTAGCTATGTTACAGCCATTAAATCATTTGAAAAATATAAATTAGCTGCAATTATATATTTCTGGCTATTTTCTCATCTCTCCACACGCCTCCTTCATGCAGTAACCTCAAAACCTATTGCATTTTTCCCCAAAGTAAGATCTTGAAAATATTAATTTATCCCTTGACCTCCCCTGAGGACATAGCCAGGGGGTAATAACACTGATGACTGGCAAAGCAGGATGAGGACTTTATTTGCTATGTCACCCTGACATTTATCCTCTGGGTTTACAGAAAATTTCAAACCAGTCTCATTCAGACAAGTGGCCAAAGGAGAGTGCTACTATGTTAAATTCCTAAAAGCCTCCCTCCTCTCTCCCAGCTCTCTGCTCTAGACCTTTCCTGAGTGTTTTGAGATCTCCAAGTGTCTTTTTTCTTTTTCTCCAGATGCTGAAAAGCTCTCAAACGAGCATAGCCTGTTACCCACACAGCCATCCAGCCACACATCCGAATCCACATCCACATCCATCCACCAACCCACCCACCTACTCTCAACAAATATTCATTAAAAACTTGTCATGTGTCAGGAATAATGCTATGGATTCCAGTTCCTCTGGGATCATCTGACTTTGTCCTGGGTTGCTGACGACTTGAGGGTGGGGGGCAGTCCTGGGATATGATATTTTTATGCTAAAACCAGAAAGCCCTGGGCAAACCAGGATGAATTGACCACCCTATCCTTCTCTCAGGGCAATTAAGTTCAAACAAAAAAAAAGGACAAGGTTTTATTCATCATTATCTCCAGTATACAAGAGAATACCTAGCACTTACTGAGGACGAAGTATCTAGTGACTGGCCAACCACATGAATGACTGCAAAAAGTGCAATAAGAGAGGATGCTTTGGGAAGGCAAATTCATTCATTGGACAATACTTATCAAGGGCCCACTATGTGACAGACACAGTGTTAATCACTAGAGATACAATGATGAGTAAAACAAGACATGTTCCCTGCCCTTATGGTATTTACAGTAAAATAAGAAAGACAGATATTTAAATAGCTACAACAAAATCAGTGACTTCTACCAGACGACATAGCAGGAGAACCTCCCCTAGTCTACTGGTCAGATAAGACTCTCCTGGATGAAATGACATTAAAGCTGAGACTTTCAGGATAAGTAGAAAAGAAGGAGGTGGGCATGGAGTGTGGGGGAGAGTCAAACGATTTAAGTCAAATGAATTCTGGACAGAAATCCTCCAGATGGGAAGAAATGTCTGTAGTAGCAGCCCCAAATTCATCCTTGGGAGTTTCCTTTTTCCACTCTAATAACCAACACCTCCTTCTCTATAGATAATCCACTCAAAGGTCATCTCCTCTATGAAGCCTCTCCTGCCCTCTCCAGGTAGAATTGACCATTCCATCTATGGCAGACTCTGGTTACGTGTTCACCAAACCCTGTTTCAAGTATTCTTCTCAGCACATCACTAGACTGTATCTCTCAGCCCCCTGGCATCTACACGCGGCCACATGACCACATGCTGTGCACTTCTGTGCCAAAATGGTTATGAGTGTATCCTCTCCACTCTGGCTCTCTCTCCTCCTGCACCAGCTAGGTGATTCTCAGTGATCTTCAGTGGAAGACAAAGCAGGCTTGGATCTCCAGATGAGTTTGTGGAGTGGAGCTTCTCTTCCCAAGCTGATCCACAATGAACTTTGACATGAGCAAGAGACACATTTTGTTGTGTCAAATCACTTAGATTTGGGAGTTCATCTGTTACAGCAACTAGCATTACTTACCCTAATTATCACACCAGCCTCTACCTGATTACCTTTATGTCTCGGCACCATTTTAGTTATTTAGTGCACCTACTTGTTTACCTGAATGTCTCCTTCTATTAGAATCTAAGTTCCTTGATGTGTCTTATTCTTTGAATATTCAGCACCTGGCACAGTGCCTAACATGTACAAATACTTAACTATTTGATGAATGAATGAATGATGTCCAACCTTCTGGGCTTTTCTCCTCTCCCTTTAAAACTCAGGCTCACACTGAAAAAGTCCCATTTTCTTATTTTCCTTCATATAGTTCCTTCATATAGTTTGCACTCTCCAAAAGGAATTTTACTAAAACTTAAGTGAAAACAGAAAATAATAATAGAAAATATTTAATAGTGACAGCGTGGAGTCAGGTTCCTACACTATAGATCTTTAGTTCCATGATGCCAGTAGAAGCAGTAAAAAGCTGTCTGTACTGAGTCCCCACACCCTCTCCCCGGCCTCCAAGCTTTTCACAAACGCAACACACTCCCACCGCTAACAGCTCTCTTTGCACCCAGGTAACCGAAATGCACTGATGAGCTGATGTGACTTGGCAGCTTCACCTGGTCTTCCTTTCCCTCCACTCCGCCCAGCACCTTGCCTGTTGCTTGGTCATGAGGCCCTCTGGATGTCTCAGCCCCCAAACTCTCTCACCTCTGCCTCCCCATTTTCCAGCTAGGAGCTGCTAAAAACCTCACTCTGCTACTTCAAATTTCCCAGGCCTTGAAAAAGTTTACACTTTTCAATTCTAGTGTTTGGCCTACAGCGATTACCAAGTTCATAGCCAGTTTGCTGAAGAGGAATGATTGCCACCCTTGAGTCCCCAGAACTGGCCCTGGAGCCTTCTATAAGGGTTGAGGTGAGCCCTCTTTATCACTCACTGCAGGTATGCAATCTTCTCCATACAATACCCAGAACAGTCCTGCAGTGAGAATTAGAACCTATATAAAAGTTTATGTAGGAATAGAAAGATGAGGGGAGCAGTGAAAATGAGAGAGACAAAGAGCAAGCTTTAAGTGTTTCTATGTGAGAAAAAGTATGCTAGACTATGCTGACCATGCTTGTATGATTTACAAGTCTCTGTAAACCAAACAGGTTTTTTCTGTGCTCACTGGGGCAGTAAACACAGCATAAGCTAAGGTAAAAAAAAGTAGAACCAGATCACAATAAATAGATCCTTTCTGCATGCTAGTGCCTTAGAGTTAACTCTGGACATTGCCCATGCTCTGGAAATAAAGAGAGCCATGCCTTATTTCAACATAGAGCCCCAAATCTAGGCTTCACTCTGTGGTTCAAAACAAGGAAGTCTATGACTGAGCAGTCATGTTTCTATATAGAATCCCTGGGGCTAGTTTCAGTTTCTGGTATAGAGTACATATTCAGTCAGTGTTTGATCAGTGGATAAGTTCTCAGCAAATATTCATTGTCTCATGAAGATCATATCCATTAGGAGTGGAGAGTTGCCAACAAATGATTAGCTGAGAATATCCCATCCTCATGCCCAAGTGTTCAGATGATGAGGGAGAGGGGAGAGCAAAAGGGAAAAGTCTAAGCCAGCATGACAAACATATAGCACATGTGCTATGACTCCTTTCTCCTTCAGCTATGGCAGACATTGCTAATCGATCATGGCACTCATCGCTACCATTGAGCCCATTTGCAGCCTTAGACACATCATCACTGCAAGCAATCCCTCCTATTCAGTTGGAGTGCAGCATGAAATGTATCTACCATCCTGAACTTAGGCTCCCTCAGATATGGAGAGAGCTCTGAAAAGGAGAGTAAGACATCTGTATAGTAAATCAGAGAATCTTCTCTGAGTACACCATGACTTTTGTGGATTATTTTTTTGTACTCATGGCTAAGATTTATTACAGGGATTTATTAAGAATATTAAGATTTATTAGGGAGATATAGCTGGATCATAAAGGAAGAAGACACAGGTGGAGTCTAGAGGAATTCATGTACATAGGCCATTACCTTTTATGCTTTTGAGCCTTTGAACATGCTCTTTCTACTTCTTGACATGAAATTTTTCTCCTTTGTCTTCCTGGTGGACTGCTCGTCATCCTTCATGATTTAGCTCAAGCCTGACCTCCTCTCTAAAGCCTTTTCTCTCCTTTTCCCCCATCCCAAAGAGGGTTAATTATCTCTAGCCTATTTTTCTCAGTCTCCTTGCATCCATTCCTTAGTATTTATTATGCATTTACTATGAGGCAGATTCCGAGCTCCTATTCCTCCCCTCATCCCCTAAAGATGGGTTCCTCAAGGCTCTTTCTCCAGGCCCTTTCTTCATTTTCTCTCTATATACTGTCCTTGGGCCATTTCGTACACCCTCATGGCTTCAATAACCAGCCCTATTCAGTTGACACCCACATCTCTCTCACCTGATCTTCAGTTCTGCATATCTACATATCTGTTTAGATGTTTTGCGGACACTTTAAATTCAGCACGTTCAAAACTCAATTAACTATTTTCTTCCACCCTACACCTGCCCCTCCTCCAGCACACCTATGCTGGTGCATGGCATTGCCAACCACCCACATCAGAAATCTGGAAACTCTGACTCCTTCCTCCTCCTTAGTCCCCACATCTGATCAATCATCAGCCAAGTCCTGTTGATTCAACTACCTAAATCTTGCTTGCATTGTTCCAACTTACTCCATCCCCACTGCCATCATCCTATCTAGACCGCCATTATTTCTCTTTTGCATCCCTGCATGGGCATCGCTACTGGTCTCCTTGCATCCAATTCTTGCTCCCCTCCAATCTAATCCCCATAAAACAGTGAGAAGGATTTTTTAAAAATACAGCTATGATATGTAAGTCTTGAAACCTCTTCAATGGTTTCCCATTTTTCAGGGAGTAAAGTCAAAACATGGCCTAGAATATGGACTAGTACAATCAGGCAGCTGCCTCTCCCACCTTCATCATCCTCCATTCTCCAACACCTACCAGCCTCCTCCTCACACTCCATGTTTCTGCCACACTAAACTTCTTTCAGGTCCTCCAGAAGAGATGCCATTCTGTCTGCTTCGAGAACTCTTTCCCCGCCTCATCTAATTTCTACTTATCCTTAGGCCTCAGCTTAGATATCACATCCACTAGGATTTTATTCCCTCTGTAAGGCCTCTTTCTTTCTTTCTTTCTTTCTTTCTTTCTTTCTTTCTTTCTTTCTTTCTTTCTTTCTTTCTTTCTTTTCTTTCTTTCTTTCTCTCTCTCTTTTATTTTTTTTGAGACAGAGTCTCTCTCTCTCTCTCTCTCTCTCTGTCACCTGGGCTAGAGCGTCATGGCATCAGCCTAGCTCACAGCAACCTCAAACTCCTGGGCTCAAGTGATCCTCCTGCCTCAGCCTCCCAAGTAGCTGGGATTACAGACATGTGCCACCATGCTCTGTTAAGTTCTTTATTTTTTTGTAGAGATGGGGTCTCACTCTTGCTCAGGTTGGTCATGAACTCCTGGCCTCAAGTGATCTTCCTGCCTCAGACTCCCAAGGTGCAAGGATTACAGGTGTGAGCTACCGCACCCGGCCTGTGTGACCTCTCTTGACTATACCCACCCAATGAGCCTGAGTTCTGCTTGCCCTTCATTTGCTCCCACACAACTTTGTGCTTTCTTAAACTCAAATCACTTGTTTACTTGTCTGACTCCTCCACTAGGCTGTGAGCAACGTGAGGCCAGAGACCGGGAGTGTCCTATTCTCACTTGTACACCTAGTGCTTAACAGTACCTGGCACATAGTAGGTGCTTGGTAAATATCTGTTGAGCACATGAGTGGCTGGAACTCCAAAGAGAAGTTTCATCTAGACTGGGCATAAATTTGGGAAGTTGATAAAGAACCCCCATTGAAGTAATGCTTCTCTATAAATGTGGTTGTTTGCAAATGTTAATGTATGACTGGCAAGAGATTGACTGGAAGCAGAACAATAGGTGAGAAACAAATTGTTCCCTGGTGTGTGTAGAGCAAGGAATGAGTCAGGAAACAATGAAAGAAGCAGTATTGAATTAGCTAAAACAAAAGATTAGCATGAAATAGCCTACAGGAAGCTGGAAGGAAAAGACTGAGTGAGTGGTAAGGAAAAGACTGAGTGAGTGGTGAGCTAAGAATAACAACCAGAACAGGTTATGGTAGATTATATTTCATAGAGCCCTTCACACACACTGCTCACAATCTTCACAACAACCCATTAATAAAGCTATTATTATTAAGCCCCCTTTCAGTTTTAGCACAAGACGAATCTGAGGCTCAGAAGTTAAAGTAACCTGGCAAAGTCATGTAGCAATCTGATAAGAAACCAGGACTTCAATCCAAGTGTGTCGACGGCTATATCTGCACTATGCGCGAGAGCATCCTGGAGTGGGGAGAATTGGGCGAGTGAGACAGCCGTTCTACGGGAGCGGCGCAGGCACTCCTGACTGTGTGCACGCACCTCCCGTCTGGGCCAGGGGCCCATCCTCTGTGGGCTCATACGCCTTCGCTTCCGAGTCTGGCAAGCAGCGTGCTGCACTGGGATCATGCTCACGTTCCTCCCTACCCTGCTGTGGCCCTGGCTCCCTGTTTTCACTTGCAGCACGGTACCTTAGTGCACAGCACAGAGGGGGCTATGCCTCGGGAGTGGGGACTAACAGGAAGCAGCTGAATGGAAAAAATCGGGCATGGGACTCGGGCAGGGGCAGGAAGCTGCAGGGAGTAATTGTTCAGTGTCTCCAGAGAAACAAATCACTCAGCCCTTCAAAGTCTGTCCCAGCAAGGCCCAGATCCGCACAGTCAAAGAGAGGGAATCTCTCAGAAGAATGCTAGAATTCCCAGGCCACTGGGTGCTCAGAGCCCTGCAGTGGCCATTCAAACAAATAACAGACAGCAAACAGACCATAAACACAGAAGAGACACAAACAAAAGCCACAAAGCTTGAATGGCCTCATTTCTCAGACAGGAAGGGGTAAGACAGTAGGCCTGAGGGGAATTAAAGAGAAAAACACCTTAGAATGTGTAGCAGGCTAACAAATGGTCCCTCAAAATTTATCCACCTCAGAATGCCCTGAACTTGTGAATGTTATTTTATATGCTACAGAAAAAAGGAACAAAAACATTGCAGATGTGATTTAAGTTAAAGGTCTTGAGATGGGGCGATTCGCGTGAATTATGTGGGCAGGCCCTAAATACAATCACGTTTCCTTATAAGAGGGAGGCACAGGGCACTTTGACGTGCAGAGAATAGGGGCAGGCGATGTAACCACAGAGGCAGAGTGCAGGGACGCGGCCTCAGACCTCGGACTGCTAGCAGCCACCGGAAGCTGGAAGAAGCAAGGAACAGATTTTCCCCTAGAGCCTGCAGAGGGAGCAAGGCCCTGCCAACACCCTGATTTTCAGCACAGTGAAACTGATTTTGGACTTCTGGCCTTCAGAACTGTGAGAAAATAAATGTGTGCTGCTTTAAGCCACCAAGTTTATGGTACTTTGTTACAGCAGCCATAGGAAACTAACAGAGGACAAAACACATTCGGGCATTTTTGGTTTTCACAGATGCTCTGTCACCAATGTAGATTACATACAGTGAAGACAGATGCCCAACCTGTTTCTACTACCTTCTCATCTCCCCATTAGGTAAGAAATCTGCGGTGGCTCACGCCTGTAATCCCAGCACTTTGGGAGGCCAAGATGGGAGGATCGTTTGAGGCCAGGAGTTCGAGACCAGCCTGGACAACATAGTGAGAGTTCCATCTCTACAAAAAAAATGAGTTGGATGTAGTGGCACGTGCCAGCTATTCGGGAGGCTGATCCAGGAGGATACCTTGAGCTCAGAATTTCAAAGTTACAGTGAGCTGCGATCACACCACTGCACTCCAGCCTGGGTGACAGAGTGAGACCCTGTTTCTAAAAAAAAAAAAAAAAAACAATCTGGGGTGCCTTGTCTTGTCTCATCCTTTGTTCCAGAAAGACAGAGAGTGTACAAATCTTGTGAGTTTTCTTTTCGGAAACTCTTCAGAAGCAAGACTTGGGTTGAGGGGGACCTGACAGGGTAAGACTGAGGTGAAAGCGTGCAGGTAGGACCTGAGCCAATTGGCAGGGCCTGGGAGCCAAGATCTAAGGAGTAATCAAGACCCGTATATAGCACACAGTAGGCCTGGATGTGGACGAAGAGAGAAATGGGCATATGAAATCCCAAGGGGAAGCCGATTTCATTAAGGAGGTCCAGCTGTGAAAGTCACATATCAGGGACCTAAGCCCAAGTGTTAGAACGTCTGGGCAAAGAGGCCAGCCACCAGGAGCCTAGCATTAGAGCATCTGAGCAAGAGCAGTAATAAGGCAGACTCTGTGCTGTGCCTTCTCTTGCCCCCCAAAGGCCAGGATGTGTCCCTGAGGAAGGGGTTGAAGCGGAGCCTACACGGGATGGAAATACCTCACAGCACTCACCGTGTGCCAGGCATTGCGCTTTAGTGGTTTACATGTATTAACTCACTTACTCGTCACCACAACCATAGGAGGTAGGTGCCATTGTTATTTCCATTTCAAAGATGGGGGAAGTGAGTCTTGGAAAGATTATGTACCTACTCAAGGTCACACAGTAAATGGAGAAGACAAAATTCAATCTGGAATTTGAGCCAGGGCTATGTGGCTGGCTTCGGGGCTCGTTTTGCTAGTGGATGTCAACCCCAGTTGCAAACTGGGAGCTTTAAAAAATATCCCTGCCTGGGCTCCACTTCTAGAGATTCTGACTTAATTTGTGAGGAGTGGGACCTGGTCATCAATTTAAAAAATTCCCCAAGTGATTCTAATAGACACTACAGTTGCTAACCAACAGACTAGGCTAGATGAACTCTTGAATGACTGATGGCTCCTCCTTTGAATTCTTCCAGAGGCGTTTGCTTGTTGTTGAAATAAATCTCTCATGAGTGGAATTTCAAGCCAAGTTGAGAGACATAATAGTAACTGTAATGATGATGATAATGACACTAATAACTCTTTATAGCTGTACAGGCTTCATCATTTACAAAGGGGTTTCGTATGCATCATCTTTCACTTAATCCTCGCAACAACTCTGTGAGATAACAGTTGTTAGCCCCACGCTACAGATTGTCACACTGCAGCCCAGAGAGGTTAATAAACTTGTCCAAAAGGTCACACAGTTAGTACAAAGCAAAACTTCCAGTCTTCTCATTTCAAATTCCTTACTCTCTCAATTACAGCACAGGTACGACATGCCCAGGGCACAGATTGGCAGAAGTGGGAGCAGCCAGACAGTAGGAACACACATCTCCCAAACTCAGCCCTTCTTTCCCAAGCCAGCAAACCCAGCGCCAGCCTCCTTTCATGTGGGATCCCCATCTCCAGTATCATCCCTCTCTGTCCAATTTTCAAGGTCATGGTTCAGTTTGTCTCCCACCTATCAACTTTATTTTTTCCTTTGTAATGGCATAAACAACGTCAACATAAAGAAAAGAAAAAAATAATTCACTAACAATCCTGTGGTCACAATGAGTCATCTCTTTCATTTTTTATGCTCCCCTCTCCAGGGCTTGGCCGTATGCATAGATCATTTTTACATACTTGTAATCATGGCATGGATGCAATTTCGTATTCTGCTTGTGTCGCTTAGCATTATATCATAATCATTTGCTGTATTGCTACAGTGTCTTCATAATTATCATTTTAATGGCCACATAATATTCCATTGAGTGGATACACCATCATTGACTTAAGTATTTCCAATTTTTCACTATTATAGGTAATGCTACACTAAACATCCTTACACATAGAGCTTTTTTCTCCTTTTGGATGGTTTCCTAAACTGTCATCACATTAAATATACCTCTTTTCATTCAGTGCTCCATTCATCCAACCATTCATTCAGTCTACAAATATTTTCAGGGTATCAGGGCACATGTGCAGAAGAACCACGTGCTCAGTCTAGCGACAAGACAAGCATCTCAGAAAATGATGATGCTATTATGCTTTAAGAGCTATGGAAATGCAGTGGAATGAGTGATAAATTCTGTCTCCCCTACAGTAGCTTCTCATTGTTCTCTTGCTGGGACTTGCCTCCTACCTGGCAGCTACAGCTAACCTCATTTCTCCACTCTCTTCCTTTTCCCTTGGCTGGTCTCTTAGTCTCTCTCACTCAAAGTCCCCTTCTTTTCAGCCATCTGCCCCAACTCAACCCTGGAATGCACATGCCCCACAACTCACAAGCTTTCTTTCTGCCTTAATTCAAATATTTCTGACTGCCACCTCCTCTTAAGAAGCAGTCCCAAAGGTTGCAAAGTATGGCCCTTTGGCTAAATTGGGCCTACAGTTTCATCGGTTGGGCACAGTGTTTTCAAACGTTGGAACTGTAATGCCTGTGGACTGGCTATAACTCTCTGCTTCCCCCCAGGTCCAACACTCCCTACCATCTCAGACTAGGTCGGCTCTACTCAGGTATCTTTCCTGCCTGGTCTGAACTGGCAACTCAAACTAGGTTCTCATCAACTAAACCTGGAACTTTCAATATCTTCTCTTACTTCCTTACTCCTTAGAGGAGGTAAGGAATAGGAATTTAATTTCTCCTATATTCCAACATTTCCACATGCTGCTGGTGTTTAATGTATGTCCATTTACTTCATTCATTTATTCAGTCAGTGATTTGTCAGATCAGAAACCCTCGCTGAACACCTGTATTGTGTCGAGTCCCCTGCTGGATGCTGGGACATACAGACATGAATGACACGTGATCTTTTCACTGATGGAACTCATCGTCTAATGTCCACATGTCCTCTATGGATTTGGATTGTAAGCTCCTTTCAAAAAAGAATTGGAGGCAATGATCTAATTAGTTAAAATAAGCTTTATTTAGGGTTCTGCATAGAAAATAACTTATTCAGTGCTCTTTGGTGACGACTTTGTCAAAGTAAAGGGTATTTATTTGAGGGCTATCCTACTTCATCATACCATGCCTCACTGATGTTTACCTTTGTGGGACCAGCAGTTAGCAAAAGTCATATTCCTTCCAGGCTAAAATTGGTCACCCAGAAGAGACTGGATGATTATCCTGAGAGTTCTCATTAGAAAGGATTTTGTCCTTTCCTCTCATTTGGTCCCTGCCTCTATCTAAACAAGCTTCTCTTTTGTTCATCCACTCCCAAGCTTTTGCATAACAACAGGTCATTGGACCTGAGTATAGGAGGGCGCAGATTCTCCTGCCTTCTAGGGACCACAGCTGAGATGACTCTTTATGCAGACAGGAGAAAAAAAAGAGAGGGAAGAAGAAATAAAGTCTTTATTTTACATGGCTTGTCCCTCGCATTTGACCCTTGTTTTGGAACACTGTCTTGACTTGCTGTTATTTCTGTATATCTATCTGGCCCAGTACTTGCTCTTGGTTATTCTGTCTTTGAGACTTTTCCTCTATAGTTTCCTATGAAGGCCTTTCTTTTTCTTCCCATTATTTTAATATACATTTTAGTAACAGCTTTATTGAAATACAATTCACATATCATACAACCCACCCATGTGAAGTATACAGTTAGGTGAGTTTTAGTGTATACACAGAGTTGTGCAATCTTTACCAAGAATTCTAGAATATTTTATTACCTCAAAAAGAAGCCCGAAACCCCTTAGCCATCACCTTCAATCCCTCAATCCACACGAGTCCTAGACAGCCACTAATCTACTTTCTATCTCTCTGGATTTGCTTATTCTGGATATTTTGTATATATGAAGTTACACGATATGTATCTTTCTATGTCTGGCTTCTTTCACTCAGCATAACTTTTTTTTTTGAGACAGATTCTCACTCTGTCGCCCCAGGTAGAGTGCAGTGGCATCATCTTAGGTCACTGCAACCTCAAAGTGCTGGGCTTCGCAAGTAGCTGGGACTACAGGTGCACACCACAACCCCAAGCTTTTTCTATTTTTTGTAGAGATGGGGTCTCGCTCTTGCTCAAGCTGGTCTCAAACACCTGAGCTCAAGCAATCCTCCCAGAGTGCTAGGATTACAGGCGTGAGCTAGTGTGGCTGGCCAGCATAATTTTTCAAAGTTCATCTATCTTGTAGCATGTGTCAGTACTTCATTTCTTTTTATGTCTGAATAATATTCTATTGAATGGATATACCACAATTTGTTTATCATTCATTGATTGATGGACATGTAGGTTGTTTCTACCTTTTGGCTATTGTGCATAGTGCTGCTATGAGCACTTATGTACAAGTTTTTGTGTGGACTTGTGTTTTCATTTCTCTTGAGTATATATACTTAGGAGCAGAATTGCTGGATCAAATGGTAACTCTATGTTTAACCTTTTCAAGAACTGCCAGACTGTCTTCCAAAGTGCCTCTGTTCACCTTTTAAATGTTGTTATTCCTCTTTCCCTCTTCACTATCACTGATATTTTATAACTTTCCATTTCCAGCTTAGGTTCCCTTCTGAGCTGCCTATGAATATCTCCACCTGGACATCCCACAGACTCAATCTAACATTTCAAAATGGAACTCATCATTTCCTCCCTGCCCCGTACTGTGTTCCCTCTTCATCCCTTGTTGCCTACTGTAGTGCATGTTATAATAACCTACCTTGGTGCTCAATCATCAGACAGATACTAGACTTCCCCTCTCTCATTCTCCACATTCAACGCATTACTAAGTCTTAAAGGTTCTGTCTTCTTAATAACTCTCCAATCCATCTCCTCTTCTTCATCCCATTTGTCATTGCTCCAGTTAAGGTCCCATCTTTCCCCAAATCATAGTTTTTAACATTGAATCTCACTACCCCTTCAAATCATCCTAAATATTACTGCTACCATGATAAGCCACTTACCTGCTCAAAATTCTTCAGTAACATGCCCCTGACTATGGGATGAAATTTACCCTCTCTGCCTGATATGGTAACATGTAATGCTCCAGCAATATTGAACTAGGTATGCTCTCTCATACCTCTGTGCCTTGCACATGCTGTTTCCTTAGCCTCTAAGACTCTCCCATGCATGTCCACTGAGCAAATTTCTACTCATTCTTTAAAGCCCAGATCAAATGCTACCTCCTCTGTGAAGCCTTCCCTGACTTCCTCAATTAGACTTTGGTCTTACTTCCCCCACGTTCCCACTTAGCCTTATACATATATACCTTTCCTAGAGACTTCATTGTAAATGACATTTCCTTAACTATATCTTATTTTCTAGATTGCAAGATACTTGCGGGAATGAATTTTATTATTTCATTTCTGAATATCCATCCCCTAGCACAGTGTGTGGCACAAAGAAAGACACACACACACACACACACACACACACACACGGAAGCAAAGAAAAAAGAAAGTAAGCTTTATTGACTCTCTTTGATCAACTGCTGCTCTGGGCCAAGAATATTGAACACTTTGTATATGATCTCATTTAATCCTTGTTTAACCCTCTACCTGGCATTTCTACCTTAAAAATGAGGAAACTGGGGCTCTATGAGATTAAGTAACTTGCACAGTATCATATGTATACTCAAAGGCAGAGGCAAAGGTGAGAGAGAGAAAAAAAATTGGACCCCTCTAGAGGTAGTCTCTACTTAAAAGGGCCATAATCTGAATTCTCATCAACTTCATATTGCCTTCAGGCTCAAAGCCTCCAAATAATGTACTGTCTACAGACCAGAGTTATTTACATTCCCCCTCTAAGAGGGAAAAGTTCAGGAAGAACCTTTAAGTCTCACAGAAATGCCACTTCTCTAACTCGCTCCATCTTCTCAACCCAAGACTTCTACTAGGCCCATCACAGTCACCTCCATGCCTCCCCTCTGAGAGCTTGATAGTCTTCCTAGCTATTTTGACCCTTCTGTGGCTGAATGCCTCTCACTTGAATGGATCTAAGAAAAGATGGGAGTTTTTGAAAGGAACTTTTCTCAGAAACTGAGGGGAACACAATGATTTTTTTTAAATTACAAAACCCTAGAAATAAATGAGCTTACAGAAGACTGATTAATTTTCCTAATGGGTCTCAGATCTTTCCACTGATGGGCTTGGCCGGCAGATTATAGGGCACTCAATCCCCATTCCTATTCTTGGCCTCAGTCCTGTCTGAGTTGGATGCTTCACCATGCCATTCAGATTCATTGCCTGGAAAGTTTGGGTTTGTTCCACCATTAGGGCTGGTGGGATTCTTTATCCTTTCCAGAATCTGCTTTATTAATTTAGCTCTGTGAAGGGGGAAGGGCAAGGGAGGCGGGAACATTGCTAGATTACCTCCTGGAAACTCTATACTTGTCCTGAGTAGCTTTTCTATCCTCTGAGAGAACTATCATGCTTCCTGGTCCCATGGGTAAGGAAGGAACTTCCTTATTTAGCCCCAAAGAGACATTTCTTGCCATTCAGGGAGCCTAGCAGGTGTTTCTGTAACCCCTCTTAGAGGCCTCTATGGCTCTGGTCTCTGAAAAGCCCACCTTTCTCCCTACGTCTTTCTCTTGGTCCCCTTGGGTTTTCCTGAAGTATATCTGGCAGATACCTCTTGCGATGGTGATCTGGCTCACAACAGCACCCCTGTGGCAGTCACTACTGATTGTCTATCCTGTAGCTATTATCCCACTCTTCTTTGCTAACAGATGGAAATATGCTAGGTCCTTGCTGATGAATCGACCAATCCTGGGACTCCCTATCCTTGGATATCTTATTGACAAGACAATGAATTTCCCTCATAGCTTGAATCACTTCTTGATGTGTTTTCTAATAATTATAGCTGAAGCATCTTGAGTAACACTTAATGGAAATGCCCCAATTTATAGGGCCGGTGGTCAAGTCTGCCCTATAATAAATGACCCTGTGCCCTCTCCATCACTTATTGTTCCAGGGTTTAAAAATCTGTTCCAACTTGGTCCAATGAACTTCACTCTCCAGGAAATTTGAAACTGGCACTAGGAGACACAAAGTGTGGCAGCCAGTCATTGAAGCTGAGTCTCATGAGTGGCAGTGCTTTAATGAGGAGGGGCCATCAACTGGTACAGTTTAGGTCTACAGAGCAGTACTGGTTCCTGCCTTTCCTGGAGGTAACTCTTCCTTCTGCTGCTTGCAACCCAAAGAGCCACAGATAATGCCATCTAACCAATTAGACATTGCGACTAGTTCTACCCGTCTATGATATACAGCTGTTATTCTAGACCTGAAATTACAAATTACAAATTGCTTTCATTTTCCATGTCAATGTTGATCCATTGGTAGTGGTTGCCTAGCATACTCCATTAAGAAGGACTTCTAAGTAGAGTCAGTACTGAAATTGGGGTGCAATGTCCACCATGGACACAGGAGCAGGAAGTGGCACTATGTTTGCCAAGTATTTGCAGACCCTATCTGGGTTTCTCTCTCTAGTAGCCTATGTGACCTTTCTGTTTGTCTACCTATTTCACTAACTCTGTGACCTTGGGTGAATTACTTTCCTTCTTAAAGCTCCAGTTCCTTGAGTGTACAATAAAGAGGTTGGATCACATAATCAGAAGGTCCTTTCTAGCTCTATGATTCAGGTCCGTCCCCTTCAAAGTTCAGTAGCAGACTCCTTGTCTCTTCCTATTTCAACACTGCCTCCCCTCCCCCCATTACAGCACACACAGAGTTCCACTGTCTTGTCTGAAGGACACCTCTAATTCTCAGTCCGTTGGCAGAGTAGAGAGAATTGACAAGTCTGGAGTCCAGTGAATCATCAGGCCTTTGCCAGTTCAGGTCATTAACTCCACCTACTTCCCCAGGGTTTCTCTGATGATTCATTCAGGTGCCCCCTCGCCTATCCTTGGGAATGACCTTCCAGAATTTTCTCTCTCCAGTTTTGTAGTAGAAAAATACTTCACAGGCTGAATTATAGTAACAGACAATATCCATCAACAGTAAAAGAGTCACTCTCTCATGCCTTCCCTCCCTTGCCCCCATCATCCACACCATGCCCCTCCTCAGTCAGGCTCTCCCTGGTCCCCCCTTCCTCTCTCCCATGTCAGCCACAGTCCTGCATTCCCCAGGATTTCCTCTCTTACGCCCCAACTGCCTGCACCTTGCCCCCTTCTCCTCCCTAGGCTGTGGCCTGCTGTGGCAACCCAGCCTTTACCTTCTCCCCACTCTGCCACCCTGCTCTAGTCTCATTGCCCCCCTCATGGGCCTCTCCCTCTACAGCTGCTACAGTCTGAATAAGCACAACAAAAAAATTACCACGTGTATTAAAGTGAAGCTCTTGCTGGACAACTGCAGATTTCCCTGGGCAGGATTTCAGTTTGATTTTCTCAGGGTTCCTATGGAGGCTGAGTTTCTGCCCAGACCCACCCCACCCCCACCCCAGATGTCTGGGCCTGTAGGGAACCAGAGCCCTTTGCTTCTCTGGTCGGTCCTGGAGGATCAGACCCCAACCCCAACCCCAAACTTCTTTGTCCACCAGTCAGGGGCCCAAGGAACAGACAGGGCATAGGAAAGTCAGCCAAATGGGGCAGGGAGCTGCAGCTTGCTCCAGAGGGGAGTTTAACTCAGAACTGGGGGCCCAAGGGCAGGGAGCCAAGCTCTCCCTCGCTGAAGCAGAAACCAATCTTGCAAATAAACACATAAACAGATTATCAGTGAGTCAGGAAGGGCTGCTAATGGGCTGGAGAGTTAAGCTGTCCCTGGCCCCACCCCTGGCACTTCCCCCAAGGCTTAGGCCCCAGCTTTGCCCAGGAGGGCCTGGAAGAGGCATTGGGTCCCCAAAGCCTAGGCCCCACCCAGTCTCTCAGTTACTGAGCTTGGTCAGGCTGGGGCCTCTCCCTTCACTGTTGCCCCTTTCTCCCTGGCCTCTCCCCCGGAATCTTGCTCCAACTCTTTTTGCTTCGCAAGCCTGGGCTCTTGCCCATCTCCCCTGTGTACCTCTGCCATCTCTTGCCCATCTTTCACCATCCCCAGCTACATTCCCAATACCTCCCAAGCACATCTGCCGCCACATGCCTCCCTCTCTGGATTTCCTTTCCAAACGCCCACTGGGAACCTTGAAATTGGCCCCAGATAATACTCACTTCATCCCCCTCCCTACTCTGACTCTTTCAGAAGCCCAGACAGATTCTTCAATTTAAGTTGTTTGGGCCTCAGACTGTCCCAAGATACTGAGAGCCCGCACAGTGCTCACAAGCACTCCTGGGGAGTATCTATATGCTATGGAAGAGAATTGCAGTGCCCATCTGTGGGCCTTACAGAGATTTTCCCAGCTTGCATCTTCCTGCCGCACCCAGCATAAGCATTAGGGAATGGCATTAAGGGTTCAGATTCTGCAGGGCCCAAGGGGATCGTGGTAACAGGTCACGATGCTCTGCTGTAGGTCAGGTTGCCCATGTAGGTCACAGCTTCCAGCCTTGGCCAGAGGGTGGGAATACTGTCCCTGGGCTAGGCTGGAAGTTCCACAGGTCTATCCACGCTCTGTTACTGTATCCGCAAGGCCTAGCACAGTGTCTGGTACACAGGAGGCATTCAACAAATATATTGAACACGTGCATGCAGGAATATCTTAAATGAATAAAGCTGAGAACAACAAACTTCTAGGGCCTGCGATGGCGCGCTGCCCCACGTGACTAAAACTCCAAGACCCCTGTATTAGTTTTCTATAACTGTTGTAACACGTTAACACAAACTTAGCAGCTTAAAACAACACTTATTTGTTAGCTCACAGTTCTGTAGATCAGAAGTCTGAGTGGGCACAGCTGGGTTCCCTGCTCAGGGTCTCACGAGCTAGATCAAAGTTTCGGCCTGTCTGGGCTCTTATCTGGAGGATGAGTAAGAATCCACTTCCAAGTTCACTTAGGATGTTGACAGAATCCACTTCCTTCTGGCCATAGGTGTAAGGCCCCGTTTCCTCCTTGGCTGTCAGCTGGGGACTGCTCACTGTTCTGAGAGGCCGCCTGCGTTTCTCCTCACACACCCTTCCACCTTCCAACGGGCCGCAGTGCCTCTCTTTGCCTTTCCTGTCCGCATTCCTCCCCTGCCACCAGCTGGAAAAGTTCACTGCGTTTAAGGGCTCGTGTGATTAGGTTAGCTCCATCCAGATGGTCTCCTTTTTTCCTGTGGTAAAATCTAGAAAACATGCCACTTACCCATTTCTAAGTGTACAATTCGGTGGCATTAAGTACATTCGTATTGTGAACAATCATCACCACCATCGATCTCCAAAATTTTTAATCCTTTCAAACTGAAACTCTGTACCCAGTGAACGAAACTCTCCGCTATTCTACTTTCTGTCTCTGTGAATTTGAGTATTCTAAGTACCTCATATAAGTGGAAGCATACACTATGTGTTTTATGACTTGCTTATTTCACTTAGAATCGTGTTTTGAAGGTTTACCCATGCCCATTCTGTAACATGTTTCAGAATTTCCAGACCTCACTCACACCCCTCAATTTCCGTCCTATTAAAGGCTGAATGAATGATATTCCATTGAATCTTTCTTTGTGAGGTCAACTGGGCCATATAACACAACACAGCTCTGGGAGACACAGCCTATCACATTTACAGATTCTGGGAATTAGGATGTGGAATTCTGAGGCCATTCTTAGAAATTCTGCCTGCTGCAGCCTCCGATTCAGGGCTGTGGAGTATTACTGCCTTCCACTCAGAGCAAAGGAGATGAGTACGAGCAGTCGCCAGAGCGTGCCTTGGACCTGGTGAGGGTGACCACTATGGGAATGGGCTGAGAGGACCAATGGGGACGGGCACTAATCTTTGTTGCATACCCACTATACATGAGGTGCAGAGAGGCGCTTTTACATGCCTAATTTCATTTAACTTTGATAACACTCCTGAGAAATATGTATTGTAATCTCCATTTGACAGATGAGGAAACAGAGGCTCAGAGAGTTTAAATAACTTACTCAAGGTCTTACAACCAGTAAGAGGAAACATGTGCCTGACACCAAAGTCCGTGCTCTTTCCACTCTACCGTATCACCTTTCAAGACTGTAATTGGGACTGGTCAAGCCTATGAGGGCATGACCAGGTAGTTTTTGCTCCCCCCTCTTGCTAACTCTGCCTGCTTGTACTGGAACAGAATTTGTAAATGCTGGCAGCCCAGCAGAGGGTGACTGGTACAGACTGAAAGTTGTGTCCCCTCAAAATTCATGTGTTGAAGGTGTAACCTCCAATATGTCTGTATTTAGAGATAGGGCCTATGAAAAGGTAATGAAGGTTAAATGAGGTCATAAGAGTGGGGCCCTGATATGATAGGACTGGTGCCCTCTTTCATAAGGAAGAGGAAGAGGCCAGAGCTCTCTCTCCTTCCACCACGTGAGGACACAATGAGAAGATAGCAGTCTGCAAGCCAGAAGGAGAGCCCTCACCAGAAACCAAATTGGCTGGCACCTTGATCTTGGACTTCCCAGCCTCCAGAACTGTGAGAAAATAAATTTCTGTTGTTTAAGCTGTGCAGTCTGTGGTACTTTGTTATGGCAGCTTGAGCAGAATAATCCAGTGACCATGATACACAGCAGCAAAAACCAAGATTGAAAGAAAGCTCCCAGCCCGATTATGCAATCCTGCTCTATGTCTTTGACCTTTCTGGCATTCACTGAGAGCCAGCCTGGGTGTCCTGCCAGCCCTGGTTCTGGGACCTAGAAGAAAGGGAGAAAGGGCCAATTTCTTAGGCTCAGGCTGGCCCGATGCAGCTGCCTGTGAACTGAGTAGGACTGCTGGAGCAGCTGAGGCCCTGGGCGCAAGGACACCTCTCCAGGAAGGGTCAAAAGGTTGCAACGGGAATTAGCTACAGCTGAAAATCTTCAGCAAGAAGCAGGGCAAGTGCATAGTGCCATCAATGTGCAATTCATTTGTGACTGTGAACAGTGTATTTGGGATGTGATAGCTAACTGCAGGGTCAAGCAGCCAGCAAAGCTGAGTTTGGAAGCAGTTCAAGACTCTGAACTGAAAAATCATATTTTTTTTTGGGAAAGACCACGAGCATCTGTTTCAATTCCAAGATTGGCTCCTCCCTCCTGATGTTGCTGGTTTCTTTTGTCGGAATGTATAGGTCCCAACAGTGGACCCTGGAAGTAAAGCTCCCAGTTGTTCAATGGCATCTCACCCTTGGGGCTATGCATTAGTTATCTATTGCTGCATAAAAAATTATCATACGTTTAATGGCTTAAAACAACATCAATTTAATATCTCGTAATTTCTGTGCACCAGGAGTCTGGGCACAGCTTAGCTGGGTCCTCCGCTTAGGGTCTCAATAGGTTGAAATCAGCTGTTCGTAGGGCTGCAATCTTATCTGAAACTTGGGGTCCTCTTCCTAACTCACTGGCTGCTGGCAGAATTCAGTTCCTCATGTTTATAGAATTTAAACTCCCATTTTCTTTCTGGCCATTGGCCAGGAGTTACTCTTAGCGCCTAGAGGCCACCCTGAGGTCATTGCCACATAGCCTCTTCCACAGGCAGTTCACAACACGATTGTTTCTGCAAGGTCAAAAAGAGAGCGTCTGCTGTGGTGCGCTGGCGCTCTCTCTTTCTCTCTGTCATATATTTTGAAATATTTATAGAATCCCAGGAAGTTGCAAAGATAGTACAGAGAGGTCCCATATAGTGTTCCCCAACAGTTACATCTTATGTAATTATAATACAAAATCAAATCTAGGGAATCGACATTGGTGCAATGTATACTTTTATGTCATTTTGTCACATGTGTAGATTCCTGAAACCATCACTGCAGTCAACATTCAGAGCTGTTCCATACCTCAAAGAGTTCCATTGCGCTACCCCTTTGTGATCATACCCACCTCCTTCCCTGCCACCATCCCCAATCCCTGGCAACTACTCATTTGCTCTCCAGCTCTATGATTTCATCATTTTGAGAACGTTATTTATATAACATACAATATGTGACCTTTTGAGATAGGCTTTTTATTTCCCCACTCAGCATAATGCCCTTGAGATCCATTCAAGCTTTTGCATGTATCAATAGTTCATTCCTTTCTTATTGTTGAGTAGTATTCCATGGTATGGATGTACCACAGTTTGTTTAACTCTTCACCTAGTAACAGACATTTTGGTCATTTTCAGTTCTGACTATTACAAATAAAGCTGCTATGTACAATTGTGTATAGATTTTGGCATCAACATAGATTTTCATTTCTCTCTGATAAATGTCCAAAAGCGTAATTGCTCGGTTATACAGCAAATGTATGTATAGTTTTAAAGAAACTGCCATATTCTTCTCCAGAGTGGCTCTACTATTTTATATTTCCACCAGCAAGAAATGAGTGACACAGTTTCTCACATTCTCACCAGCATTTGGTATTGTCACTATTCTTTTCAGCCTTTTGGATAGGTGGTTTTAATTAGCAATTCCCTAATGGCTAATGATGTTGAACATCTTTTCATGTGCTTACTTACCATCTGTATATTCAGCGCAATGTCTCTTCATGCCTTTTGCTTATTTTCTAATTGAATTGTTTATTTTTTACTGTTGAGTTTTGAGAGTTCTTTATACATTCTATATACATGCCCTTTGTCAGACACGTTGTTTGCAAGTATTTTCTCCCAATCTGTAGCTTGTCCTTTCTTCCTCTTGACAGAATGAATCTTCTACAGAGTGGAAGTTTTTACCTTTAATGAAGTCAAATTTATTAATGTTTTTATGGATCATGCTTTTCCTGTCAAGTCTAAGAATGCTTCACCAATTCCTAGGTCCCAAATATTTTCTCCTATATTTTCTTCTAAAAGTTTTATATTTTTACATTTTATATTTAAATCAGTGATCCACTTTGAGTTATTTTTTTTTATTTCAGCATATTATGGGGGTACAGATATTTAGGTTACGTATGTTGTCCTTGCCCCCCCCAAGTCCGAGTTTCAAATATGTCCATCTTTCGAGTGGTGCGCATTGCACTCTTTGTGTATGTATATACCCGTCCCCTCTCCCTCCACCCCCCTCTCCAAGTTAAATTTTGTATAAGGTGCTAAGTTCAGGTAAAGTTTTATCTTTTTGCCTATGGCTATCCACATGCAGCAGCATCATTTGTGGAAAACACTTCTTGTCTCTCTTTATGGGCTCCCCTGACTAAGTCAGGCTCCACCCAGGATCAGCCCCATTTTGATTAACTCAAAGTCAATTGGTTATGGACCTTAATTGCATCCAAAACATCTCCTTTTTATACAGTAGCATAATCATGGGAATGATAGCCCAGCATAGTTACCAGTTCCACCCACACTCAAGGGGAGGGAATTATCCAAGAGTGTGGATCATGGAGGGGGAGGGTCATCCTAGAATTCTGTCTATAGCAGGCTTTGAACACACATTCACACCCATTGTTTCCTCCTCTGGGTTTGAGAAAGACTGCCCAGCCTTGGGTTCTTGACCAAGTAGGGATTGGCTGATCTGGAAAGTTCTACAGGAACCTGAGGGTGGGTATGGGTGCATGTATGCATGCCGAGGCCCAAGAAAAATATGATTTGGTGGTTCCTTCCCAGGGTTAGGGCTGAGTGCACTCACTTTGGACTGAACAGCTCTGATGGCAGGTGAAGCATGGATGAGGTGGGAGCAGGACATTATCACATGAACCTTTTCTTTGAAAATAAATTTGGATTAGTCAACTCAGAGCAGACACTTGTGCTAGGTCAAATTAACATAGAAAATGCACATTCTCTTGCAACCTATTTTCAAATCTCCACCCAAGTCAGTGTTCTTTCACTGGCATTAAGTTAATAAGCAGTGTTTGGGGCCCAAACATGAGACTTTCCTTTAGTTATGACTTCTTTTAGCCACTGGATCCCTCCTGTCTGTCTGCACTTCTCTGAGACTTCTGCGACATCTCTTCTGCCCCAAAGAATCAGGTTTGTGAAAGAGAATACCCAACCAGAGCCTTGTAGCCAGAGACCCACAAAGCCTCTTTGAATCTGCAGACAAGCTGCTACCATAGAGGTCTTGGGCTGATTCTATGACTCTTGAATGGAAGGTGGAATGGTGAGATTAAGTCACAATGATGTCCTTTCAATTAAGTCACAATGAGGTCCACCAGGAGATCATAAGGAGTAAGTGGCTGAGGAGGTTGAGACACATTTACGAAAAAAGGTGAATTGAGAGATGTAAGGGAAAGGCCATTAGAAGAGGCCCACTTGAAATGAGTGAGATCCCAAACCTGTTTGTTAATCAGTCCTTCATGAAGCCAAAGGAAACCTGAAGCCAGAAAGAGTAAGAAGGACAGGAGTCTCAACTAGTCACAAACATTCTCTTATTCTCTCACTCCCATTCTGCTCTGGACTTTCTTCTCCATCATCCCCATCACTCCCAATGTGAATGGCATCCCTGGGGCCAAGCAGTATGGCAGCCCTGATTCCGATGTGTGCTATGGAAATGCAACTCCAAGGTCAGCAAACTCCCGTACGCTGTCAACCTCTTCTTAGAGTGTTCCCTCCACTTCCTGCACTAACTGCTACAATCAGGCTCTTCATGGGCACAACACTTCCTCTACAAATCAGCTCCTCTTCCCACATCCCACCAGCACATTGCCTCAAAGTACAGTCAGTATCACCTAAATCCCTGTAGTTGTTTCCAGGCCATTGCTCTCCACTATCAAGTAAAACCCTTTCCTCTTTCAATACTTCTGTCTGGTATTATCACCCTCTATCCTCCTCCATCCACCATCACTGTTACGCATTTTCTCTTTATTGTCAGAGGATTTTCACACCCACCCTTAGTTAATATTTTCCTTCTCCATTCCAAGTCCTGTTGCCACATTGGCTGATTTCAACATTCATGTGGATGATTCCACTCATATCTCTAGCCCAGTGGTTCTCGACCTACAACCACGTGGAAAAGTTTTTTAAAGTACTGATGCTTGGGACCAACTCAAATCAATTGAATCTGAATTTCTGGGGATGTGGCCTGAGCATAGATATTTTTAAAAGTTGTCAGGTGATTTTAGTGTGCCAGGATTGTCATGAAGGTTTTTAAAGTTTTCAGTTGTTACCTGCATTGCAAGCCAGGATGCAGGACTACTTGCTCTGGTCTCACAGATCCTTAACACCCTCAACTCTAATGACTTTCACTTTCACTACACTTCAGAAATCCAACTTCATCATCACACTTTGACTTGACGTCCCCTAAAATTTCACTCCCTCTGAATTCTGATGTCCGAGGAGTACCACTACAATCTTCCAGCTCCTACACTCCCTACTCTGGTATCTCTTCCATCTCATTCCAAATTTTGACCTCACGTTTTCTAATTTACTAGAAGTCTCCCTCTGTGTTTCTTTCCCTACCCATCCTGGCTCCCATGACTGATCATTCGCACCAGGAACTTCACCACCCAAGCACTCTTGCCTATTTGTGGCACTTACCTTACAAATCCCTTACAATCAACAGGAAAAACTACCTCCCCTGCTTCTCTGCCAGAACTTCTGGAGAAAAAATCAGATGCCATTCAGATGGGTGCCACTACGAATGTATGGTTTCTAATTTTAGTTAGTTTCTAAACACTGTTGATCAGCTCTCCCTCCCATTTCCCTTAGCCAATATTCTAAACCTTTGCCCTTTTAAAAATAGAGGCCACGGGATATGAGCATGCCTTCCACAACTACAAGCTTGTCCGTATCTCCTATTGTCCTTTCCTCTTTCCTTGATCTGAGAGGAGTGTCCCCTTTCCTGCACAAGGCTAATTATTCTTTCTGTGTTCTGGATCCTATCATCATGTCTCCTTCTTTAGTGAATCTTCAACCTCTGCCAGCTTCTTCCCCTCAGGGTATATACACACAGAGACACACACAAGTCTCTCCCATCTCCTAACAATTCTCTCTTTAGCTTATATTTTCCTTCAGCTCCCATTTTT
This sequence comes from Avahi laniger, assembly GCA_963575035.1. NCBI lineage: Eukaryota > Metazoa > Chordata > Mammalia > Primates > Indriidae > Avahi > Avahi laniger. Next base: position 27,336 of record CAUYSK010104919.1, read on the forward strand.
ATTGATTTGGTCTCAGCTAAGCTTCTTGAAACAGTGATCTAATTCACTGTCTCCATTTCCTCACCCCTCAGTTGCTCCTCAACCCACATCTACCAGGCTTCCACTATTCCACTCACTGACTGTGTGGCAAATGATTGGGGAAGAATGCATACAGACATTTCCAGACTTTTCTTTTATTGAAACTCTTCTCTGCCAGGCATGGTGGCTCACGGCTATAATCCTAGCACTCTGGGAGATCGAGGTGGGAGGATCGCTCGAGCTCAGGAATTTGAGACCGGCATGAACAAGAGCGAGACCCCGACTCTACTAAAAACAGAAAAATTATCCAGGCATGCTGGCCTGTGCCTATGGTCCCAGCTACTGGGGAGGCTGAGGCAGGAGGATCGCTTGAACCAAGGAGTTTGAGGTTGCTGTGAGCGAGGCTGATGCCACGGCACTCTAGCCCAGGAGACAGAGTGAGGCTTTGTCTCAAAAAAAAAAAAAAAAGGAAACTCTTCTCTACACCACCTGTGCTAACCACTTGTCTTTTCAAAATCTACCTTGGCTTTCCTGATTTTCCCCTAGCATGGCTCACCTTCTCCCTACTTGACTGACTCTTCACTGGAAGGTGGCATGATGAGATCAAGTCATAATTGTGTCCTTTCAAGCTGAGGTCTAAGTCTTCTTCTAAGTCTCTTTGCTGCATCATACATAGTCTTACATGTATTTTAAAAGTTGGCAAATTTGAAGGTTCTTTCCTTAGCCTCATCTTTTCTCTATATATACCTTCTCCCTAGATAACCTCATACTGAGGACTCCCCAAAATTCTCAGTTCAGTCCAAGACTTTTGGCTGAGCTCTTGACCTATACATCCACTGTCTACCGGATATCTCCTCCTTTACCACCTTCTCAAATTTTACATGTCCCAAACTAAGCTCATTATCTTCCAGAATCTTCTTCCATCAAAACATGAAACCAGAGCCCTGTGTTCCTTATCTTTATTGGTGACACCATTATCCATTCTGTCTCACAACAGAAATCTGGGTTCAATTATCTAGAGTGGCTTCTCTCCCTCAACCCTTACGCCCAATTAATCATCAAGTCCTATCCATTCTAATTCCAAAATAGCTCTGCAATATATGTACTTCTCTCCACTGCTACTGCCTTTGTTCAGGCCTTTATCTCTCACCACAACTAGTGATACAGCCTCCTAACCTGTCTCCCCATCTGCAGTTTTGCTCCTCAGTGATTGTTTCCACCCAACAGCCAGAGTGATGGAAAGTACCTGGCACATAGTAGGTATCCAGTAAAGTCTGTTGCCTGAATGGATGTCCAAATGCTCTGTGGAGTGACATATAAAGCCTGTTCCTATTTCTGGCCTCATTTCCTCCATTGCAATTTAGATTCTAGCTAATGAGTGCAAGAGCGGATCTCATAACAGGTCTTCTGATTCCAAGTTTGAATGTTCTTTCAACTACAGCCCAGCTGCTTCCCTTTCAGCTTCATTTTATGGAAGTTTTAAAAACCTTCTGCTTGGGAGCATTTGCATACAGTCCCAACTAGAGGCAAGAGGATAGACAATATGACCTCCCCTTTTCGCTTTCCTTGGGGGAATTCTATGATGTTAGACCCACAAGGGAAGGAAGGAGGTAGATTCTGTAGAGGTTGAAAGCATGGAAGAATTCAGACCATAATTACTGCATCCACCAATTCATTTGTTTACTTTGTGCTGGGCTCCACTGCCTTCAGGAGATTTGATGGACAATGATGGGAGCTTTTGATATAATGGGAAGCAGAAGGGGTTGAGCCTGCGGAGTATGACCTTGGTGGTGGTGGGGAGAGAGTATCTCCCATGTCCAGTGAGAACAGCCAAAGAGCTGCTCCAGGGTGTGTCCTGGCCCACTGCAGCACCATGGCAATGCGAGGTCACGAGATGGTGGGCAGGGATAGTCCTAAGTCTGGAGCAAACCATTATTGCTTTAGCACCTCACACCTTGCTCTAACCACCTCTTGCAGCAATAATTATCCCATCTCCTTGGATACCTAGGATGTGGCCAAGTCAACCTTCCTGGCAGTGCCCAAGATAGGTGGCAGCATAAACTTCTCTGGGAAGATGTTAGTGTGTGGAATTGAGCATGCCCACCGAGAGGCAAGTTGCCCAGGGTTTTCTTCAGGCTGAGTTTGCCCCCATAAACTCCTGGCTCTTCACTGGTGACTCACTCAGGTGCCCACAAAAGGAGGGTCTTATATCTAGAATCCTAGAGTTTCTTTGACAGTATTTGAAAAACCACTTTATACACGAGACATTCGCTGCCAACATTGTTGGTGCAGAAGCGTTGGCCGCTCGCATAGTCACTGACCTCAGAGGACGAGGGCAGGCAGCAAGGACTGAGGCTGCAAAACCCAGCAGTGGAGAAATGTCTGTGCTGTGATACTGTGCCTTCTCCCCGGGCCTGAGCCAGACCCCTGGGCTGGCCTCCTCTGCGCCCCGCCCCTCGCCCCCTCCCTTTCTGGGCAGGGCTGTACCAGACCAAGAAGACACTGCCCCAGGGGCTCGTAATCTGAGCGAGACAGTCCAATTATCTACAATTTATGGAGCTCAATTGGAGTGAGTTCAGAAAAGAACAACCTGAACAATTAAGGGACCGGAGGGCTCGGCTTCTGGGGCAAGATAAAAGGGAGGAGGTCTGAGGCAGCACCAGTGGTTTCAGGGGGAGTGGTGACTAAAGGGATGTCTGCCAGCCAGAGAGTGTTAAAGGGGCGAACACCTGTGAGGGAGGAGGTGGAACGAGCGGGAACAAGGCAAGGGATGTGAGCCCCCAGGAAGGGCGGGCAAGAGGCTTAGAGCTCAGACCCAGCCTCTGGGAGTCAAGCCATGTTGAGCAAGTAGTAAATTTCGGCTTTCCTGGCCCAGGTCCTGGCTTGAGGGAATCCCAGGAAGCTCCAGGGAACAGAGCAAGCAGCAGGGTAGTGCCTCTGACTGAAAGAAGCCCAGACCTGGGGCCTGTTGAAAGCGCAGGCTCCACGAGAAGGTCATGTGATGGAGAAAATGGCGGTTTGCTGGGCTTCTTGAGCTCTAAAGTATCCTGGAATATCTGTTCTAGCCCTGCAAAGATTCCACCAAGAAGGAAGTCCCTCACCCAACTCGATTTTTAATTCGAACTTGTCTTGATGCTTAAGAGGTGTCTTGCTTGGGTAGGGAGGTCCTGCTCCTGGACCAGGTTCTACTTCTGCCAGGCTGTGTGACCTTGGGCAAGTCCTTTCTTTTCTCTGGGTCTGTTTCTTCCTCTGTCAAAACAAGATGGATCTTTTAAAGCAGCTGAACCCTTCCCCTTTTAATGAAAGCTTACACAGAATCCTACTGTATAAAACAGATAAAAGCAGTGCTTTATTAATAGAAATATGTTCACCGAGTGCAAATTTATGTCATTCACCTTATTATAAAGTGAATCAATCAGAATTATGGGGCTATTTTGATGAAATCAGTGGTTTCAAATCAAGGGTTAGAGCTCTCGGTTGCTGTCTGAAATGTGCCAACATATCCAACCTTTGCAAAACTCCTGAAGCTTCTCTGTAAAACCCAAGGGCACCACAGAACTGTGGGTGAAACCCATCACCTCAATTATCTCCCCAGATTTCTTCCAACTCAGAGTTTTTCAGAATCTTGATTGTGAGTCTCTAGAAGGGAGGCACTGTGTCTCCTATACCTTGTGTCCCCAGCACCTTGGAACCTTTACACCTGGCCTGGGGCACAGAGTAGATTTTTTTGAAGCTGTTGAATTGAATTGGGGACCTTTGGTCAGGTAAAGGAGGTGAACCTTGGTTGGGAAGGGGCCCTACCCAGATGCAAGGGCTCTGCCCACTTCAGAGTTCCCTCCCCAGATGGCTGGGAGAAGCACTTTTGGAGAACAAGGAAGGTTTAAAGTCTGGTCTCTGGGTGCACCCTTGTTGCCAAATCTCTTTTAACCTTAGCCCAAGGAGGCAGCCCAAACCAGGAATTTTTTTAGAGGTTGAGTGAAGCCAACCTGACAAGGATAGACAGGGTGGCCTGGGCAAGAAGGAGCAGAGTAAACCTGATTTAAGTACACTTGGACATAGAATGACGACTGTGTAAATGACTTTGCAAAACAAGGGTTTGGGTACTACAGACACCAGGTTATTCCCTGTACAGCCTTCCTTGTGATTCACTTTGGGTGTGATTTCAGGTTGTCGTGGGAGGGATATAGGAGTTAGTTGTTTTTTCTTTTGTATCTACTACAGCATTTATTAAAAGAAGATATATTTTTATTAGATTCATGGTGCAAAATCCAAAACAAATACAAAGGTATATAGTCAGAAAAAATGTCTCCTTCTTTTCTCAGCTACACGATTCCTTTCCCAGAGGCAGCAACAGTTACCAATTTCTTGATATATCCTTCCACGGATATTTTATGTCTATGCTATATTCATATATCCTTCCAGAGATATTCTATGCAAATATAAGCAAACGCATAAGTGCATATGTTTATATTTCCCATTCCCCCTTCCCACAGAAATAGAATTACACTATAAACACTGCTCTTCATGTTCTTTTTAATGGACACATAGTATTGCATCATATGTATGTGTCAAAATTCATCCAACCAGTCTTTTATTGATGACATTTAGGTTCCTTTCAATAGTTTATATTATTCGTGATGCTACAAAAACTATTTTTTTTTTTTTGAGACAGAGTCTTGCTGTGTCACCCAGGCTAGAGAGCCGTGGCATTAGCCTAGCTCACAGCAACCTCAAACTCCTGGGCTCAAGCAATCCTCCTGCCTCAGCCTCCACAGTAGCTGGGACTATGGGTGAGCACCAGCATGCCCCAGCTAATTTTTTTCTATTTTTAGGAGAGACGGGGTCTCGCTCTTGCTCAGGATGGTCTCAACCTCCTGAGCTCCATCTGCCCGCCTCGGCCTCCCAGAGTGCTAAGAACACAGGCGTGAGCCACCGTGTCCAGCCAGCAATAACTATTTTTGTACATACGTAATTTCACAGAAGTATGAGTATAGCTTACTACAGAGTCCTTGAGCCAGATTTTAAACTCAATTTTGAGGCTGCAGGAGAGAATGCTCTGCAATACCATGGACTCATTTTACCTCCCTTTACTATCTTTGCTGCTTTCCTTGACCTTCAAGTCGGTGTGACTGAGTGCCGTTCTGGGACATTACGGAGAAGGCAGGCAAAAGCTTCTGATTTGCCTGCTAGAGGCCTCTTGAGATGTCTCCACTGGCTAACAATTCCTGCTTGGTGATATTTCTTGCCTCTTGAACCATTTGAGCAGTGGCCAGAGAAGACAGACTGGTTTTAAAGGCCAGGCAGATAATGGAAATCCATGAAGCTGGCTTCAGTGTCGGGACCAAAGGGGATTTGCAGCGATGGAGGCCCAGTGCTGTCAGATCTTCTGAATATTTAAGGAGAAGCTACAAATTTGGGTTTGATGTCAACTCTCCCCAGTTTGTGTTTAATAATAATAATATTAGTAATAATAAACACACATCACTTACTATGCGTCAGGTACTGTTCTAAGAGCTTTAAATAAAACTCAATATTCGTTGTAACCTTATGAGGTAGAGTACTATTTTTATCTCTGTTTTACAGATAAGCAAGATGAAGCACAGAGAGTTTAAGCGACTTCTAAGAGTCACACAAAACAAGTGGCAGAGTCAGAATGCAAACCTAGGCTATGCACCTAATCACTACACTTATAACCTCTTATTGAGGAAACCTGACTCAAATTTAAACACTGCATAGATCAAGTCAAACAAAATAGGGCCAAATCAAACAAAATTCCTCTGGAAGCCTCCAGGTGGAGACCTGTACTTTAGAGGGACCAAGCATGAGGCCAGCTGTCACTCTGATGATTCTGAAAACCTCAACATTGACGAGTTCCTCTGCCATCATTCGGACCCAGGCCAGGTGTCTGCATGGCCCAGGAGCCAGGTGAAAGCCCTTCATGGTTTCAGTCACACTGCATTTTCAATCACTCTTGCGAACAGCGTGAAGGTACAGGGCCAGGGCCAGTTGGCCTAGCTTTGGGTCCTCAACAGGTCATGAAACTGGATAAAAAGGTGTTGGCACTGGTCTTGGAGTTGGAATTCTTGGCTTCCAGTCCTAGCCTTCTGCTCTGCATTTTTTTTTGCTTGGTGTTTTGGGGGTGGGTGGATCTTTTGGCCTCTCTGAGCCTCAGTTTTTTCATCTGTAAACCCCAACTGATGATTTCTACTGCACAGCGTTACTGTGAGGATCAGCAAGACACTGCATGTACATGTGCCACAGAAACGGAAGGGGACGTTCTTAGCAGCAGAGTTTGCTGGGGGGATAGGAAGCAGACATTTCCCAGGGAAAGCTACCTCGAGATGGAGTCAGGGAATCTGAGCTGTCTCCTCTTCTCATCCCAGCCTTCTCAGGGCTGTGTCTTTGATCCCAAGCTCTTTTGTCTACTAGGCCACTTCTAAGGCCATGAATAAGCCATATCTGACCCTGGGCATTGATTCAAGGAGTTCAAGGGTCCAGGACATCTGGAAATTAACCATCAGTGCTTTGTTTGCCAATAAATCCGCTTTTGCCAATTTTCCTGTTCACTTGTATGCTTTTCCATGCTAATTTACAGCTTCGTGTGCTGGGTTCAATAAGGCTAAGTTCAATACAGTAGTTTCGAACCTTTTCTCACAAAGAGCTACCTGTAGTCTTAGTATCTGTGAATATTAAGTGCCTCAAGAAAAACAAAACCAAAGACAAAAACAAAAACCCAATCCAACTGCTGAAAGTGAGAGTCGACATTATGACATTATGGAGAAACCTGGCCATGCATGTCATCAACCACTTTGTGACAGGATGCTGTGTGCTTCCTGAGAATAAGCCTCTTATGCCAGCAGGACGGTCATGAGGGGACAAGGTAGAGGGGAAGAAGCAACAGGGAGATGGCAGGAGAGAAGTACCGATTCTGGGGACAGGGGAGAAAAGGAGAGGAGGCGAAGGAATGAGCACAGACGTGCTCCGGTGCTCTAGGGAAGACAGGCATCGTGTTCTGCGCATCTCTCTAGTCTTGTGACAACGTGATCATGAGCTAAGGCTGTTCAAATAGATGCCTGTGGAGTCCTGTACAGAGTCTTACAGAGCCTCCCACTGTGTTCAGTTCCTGTTCCAGCTGCTCTTCCACTGTGGGCAGCCCACCAGGGGTAGGCCTTTGACTCTGGATGTGAGTTGAAGTGAACTGGCCAAAATGCTGAGGTCAGAGTGTAGAGGGCCTTCAACACCAGCTTTTGATATTTCCAAGCAATGGGAGCCATGGCAGGGGCAGGATGCCAGGCCAGTGCTCCAGGAGGCTCCCGGCCCTGTGCCAGGGTGTCTGGGCTGCAAGCGCAGGAGGCTGGAAGCTAGTGGCAAGGAGGCCAGTTGGGAGGTAATGAGAGGATATGAGGATCTGGGCAGAGAACAGCAGTGACGATGGAGGAAACAGTTTTATGATACAGGATATATATACATGTAAGCACACACACATATACAGAAAGAGAGAGAGAGAGAGAAAGAGAGAGACATAATACTTGGGACACATGGCAAGAGAGTGTGGAAAAGGCCAAAGGGGCCGGGAGGATGGGGTGAATTGGCCCCTTAATGGCTCTAGTCCCTCTGTATCAAAAGGCTGCTCCTGCAGCCCTGAGCTCCATTTAGTTCGGGCCTGGCCGGACGGGACGGGCCAGCTCAGGGCCTGCGGTTGCAGTTGCGGGTGGTGGCTGCAGGAGCTGTCTCGTCGCTGGGGTCCAGGGACGCCCGAGGCCTGAGTGGGCTGCAAAGGGAGAGCGCCTCCTGGCCCCAGCCCCTCCTGCGCCCCGCCCAGACCCCTGCCTGTGGCCAGGCTGGTTGGAAAGCCAAGGACGACCAGGGGCGAAAGAGAGCAGGCTACGGCGGGCCGGGGCTGGGGTGGGAGTGGGGGCGGGAACGGGCCTGGACGTGGGGGAAAAGCGAGAGGTGGGAGAAAGGAGCCCACTCGGAAGAGCCCGCTTAGCAGGCGCCAAGGGACCCCGCGCCAGGCCGGGCTCGGCGGCTGTGCCTCCGCCTCTCTGGCGCCTCCAGCCCGGGTAGGAGGAGCCACAGCGCCACCCAGCGGCCAGTGTCGGAGAACAGCAGTCAGGGCTGTTGGGTGGCCCCAGAGGAGGGTAGGGCTGGGTGGAACAGGGCAGCGGAAGAGGTCCTGGAGGAAAGTGAATGTGAGGGCGGACATGCAGTAGTTGACCGGCTCTTAAACCAGACCCTCCGTTCACTTCACCCACGAATCCATCCGGTACATGGCACTAGGTGAATCTTACTCCAGGCCAGTTGATGATATTCCTCTCAAGCTCAACAATCTTCCATGGCTCCCTATGGATCACCATATAAAGCCCAAATTCCCTGGCCTGACTTTTAAGGCCTTCCATATTTTTATCTCAGGCTATCTTTCAAGCTCATCTCTTGCCACCCACTCCACACATCTTATACCATTCACTCCTGCCTGGATGGCCCGCTCACCACTCACCACTTCCACATCCGCTTCCGTTCACTCACTGAGCATTGACTAAGGCACTGGAGAGAGAGTGAAGAAAACAGGTCTTTGTCTGCTCAGAGCTTACATTCAAATGGCAAGAGAGACAATAAACAAGAAAGCCGAAGTGTAAACGAGATCATTTCAAACAGTTACAAGTGCTAGGTCGTATAAAAAGCAGGGTGGTATGATACAGTGTCTGCGGTGAGAAGGGCGCTGCTATACCTAGAGTAGTCAGAAAAGGCCTTTCGGAGAAAGCGACATCTGAACTTGAATGTGATAACGAAGAGTCAACCTTGCAAAAGTCTTGGCGAGGAACATTTCAGGCTGAGGTCCTGAGACAGGAACAAGCTCAGCATTTCAGAGGAAAAGAAATAAGGCAGGGAGGCTGAAGTAGAGTGAAGGGAGTACACTGGGCGAGGTTGGAGAGGTAGGCACGTGGCAGGTTGTGTAGGGCACTGTGGGCCGTGGTAAGGGGTTTGGATGTTATTCTGATTGAAATGGGAAACTATGGGAGGACGTCACAGGGGAGAGACATGATCTCGTTTGCATCACTCTGGATGGACTGTGAGTGGGGTGCAAGATAATAAGCAGGGAGACCAGTTAGGAGGCCATTTTGGTGGTCCAAGAGAGAGTTGATGGTGGCCTGGACTAGGTGGTGACAATGAGGGTGGGAGAAATCCTCAGATTCCGGAGACATTTTGAGCAATTTCTGTTCACATGTTCTCTCCCCAGTCAACCCAGGAGCTTCCTGAGGGCAGATTCTGCATCTGAGTGATCTTCGGATTCCCTTTCTACACCCCGAGCAGTTAGCCTCATAGGCATTCAGTGTTGAGTGAATAGATCTCTATGAGCCACCACAGTGAATGTGACAGGAGGTGATGGCAGTGGGACAGAAATTTGGGCCTGGGGCATTAGTTCTGGAACTTCTTTCTAGTTGTTCTAATGGATTTCTCCCTTTTTCCTCCTTTGCCCCTCAGTGTCTCCTAAAGAATTTAAAAATGTTTGGGAGGGAAGAAAATGTAGGAGTTATGGAGTTGCTCCTCTGTGCTAGTAACTGGGCCCAATGTCTTCACAGACACTATTGCATTTGAGTTATTTAATCTTTGTAACAACATCTAATCATATCCTTTCATTTTACACATGAATAGATTAAAAAACCAAAAAGAAAAAGGGACTTTGTGAAGTTGGGTGGAAGAGCAAAGTTGTCATAGCATAAAATAGCCACTATTTGGAATCCCACATAAGCCTCTCCTCCCATTTAACACTCTGGTGCTGTTTGTCCATATCCCTTATGCTAAGGTCTTTTTCGGACTCTTGTTAATTGTTAGTGTTACACAATGAAAAGAAGTCTCAGGGTGTAAGTGCGGGCCTTGAAAAGGATTCAAGGTTTCATGAAGCCAATGAAAGTGATGTTGGAGACCATCTCTAATGTCATGTCAAGTCCTTGATAAACGCGGATTTGGCAGAGACGGACCAGTTACCACTGGCAGAAGAGAAAATTGACCTGGGTAATGACAGGATCAAGGCTTCAAAGAGAATGATTCAACTCTCAAAGGATTACGAGAGGTCCTTGGGGTAATTGAAGAAGCTCTTTAATTTTGGAAAAACAAAACAAAAACTCTGCTTATGACTGTGCTGCGAAAGTCAATATTGTGCTCTCATGTACTTTGGTCAGGAAAATTACATTATCCCCCAATGCTTGATTCATTCTTTGTTCATTCTAAGAATTAGTGCATATTTGCAATCATTTATACATTTGCACATTTTTAAATTGAGACTAAAATATTTTCCACATTTCTAATTTTGTTTCTCAAGATGAAGTCAGTCCCAATCAAACACTTTTCCCATTTTCTTCCGCTCTACTATGAAATGTCAGTCCCCATTTCAAGTGGATTCATTGTAAGTGGCCTTTTCTAGCACCACTTATTCTCAAATAACAAGGACTTATGTAGCCCCAGCCTTCTCTTCACCCAGTAATTGTCAAGCCTGGCTGCACATTAGAATCACTTGTGGAGTCTGCTGCACAATACTGAAGCTGGGACGCCCCCACCCCAGCCTAATTACATCAGACTTTCTGCTGGTGGGGCCAGAGCTAAAACTCCCCAGGTGATTCTGATGCACTGCCAGCACTGTGAGCCTCTGCCATGTTCCCTCCTTGTCCATGTTGAGGCTGGAAGAGACTGAAGCGGTTTGCAGTTGGACTGAGTGGAAGGGAGTATGCCAGGGCCTAGGCCTGGCTAGAGGAGGGGAGCTCAGAGAGGCAGCAGCAGAGTGATGCTAGCTTAGTTCAGGAGTCAAAGGGTGACATATGGGTGGTAGAGCTACCTCCTTGGCACAGCCACTGTGACCTTTACTCCTTTAACACTGTGGTGTATAGCCCCCTCTGCTCCCGTATGTTGTAGGTTAGAACAGGACCTCCCATCCTTCACCTCTCTTTCCTATGCCCGAGGCCAAGAAGGCCTGGCCCCCTCCTCATGGCCATGCAGTGAGACAAAGACTCTAATGTTATAGTGAGTGCATTGTGCTTGTCTAGCGCATAAAGTCATTTTATCTTGTGGATGTACAATGCGTCTGTTTCCTGCTGTACTGCCAGCACCCAGCACAGTGCTTGACATATAGTAATTGCCCAGTAGGTATATTTTGAATGAATAAGTAGAACACAGGCAGGATGTAATAAATACCACGATTAAGGGACAAAGTGTTACTGAGGTACAAGGAGGAAGAGATTGTTTGCAGGTTGGGAGAGGGGCAATGCGGAAGTCTTCATAGCCAGAGGTGGCATTTGAGCCAGATTTTGAAAACCAGGAAAGTCTGTGATAGACAGAGATGGAAAGAGGGCATTCTAGGCCGAAGAGACAATGCGAGCAAAGGGCAGGAGATGAGAAGATGCAGAGCTCATTCAGAGACAAACCAGCAGGGCAGCGGGGCGGGACGTGTGTGCCTGAGTATCTATGGGGGAAGACCAGACTGGTGGGATAGGATCCAGAGACAAAGAGCCTTGAATGGCATGCTTAGAAATTCACACTTGATTCCACAGACAATGCGGAGCCACCTGACGTTTTTGATGTTTTTTTTGTTTGTTTGTTTTTGATGTTTTCGAGAGATGCAGTACGTTTGCTTTACAAAGATTAGCTGTATCGTTTAGGAAAGTCGACCATGGCAGCAGTTCTTTCACAAAATCTCTGTCAGGTTCCTCTGAAGTGCGCGGCACCGCGCTAGGTGCAGGATGGACTGGAGCTGGAGTAATCGGACAAGAGATTAGTCGGTGGACGATTGGAGGAGTCCAGGCAAAAGCTACCGAGGGCCTAAAGCGGCTTACTGGAAGTTGGGGTGGACAGGAGGGGAAGGATTTGACACATATTACAGAGTGAGAGTGACAGAATTTGGTGACCATTTTAGGCATGGGTGAAGGAAAGAGAAGAAAGGCTGAGTGACTACTGATAATAATGGTGATCAGCATTTGAGTGGCTCCTCTGCGCCAGCTGTCCTGCCGAGCACTGCATGTCCGCCATCTAACTCTCACAATAGCCCTTGCGACAGATGAGGACATCAAGGCTCCATGAAATAAAGGAACTGGTCTAAAGTCATACAAGTAGGAGATGGTGGAGGCCAGACTCGGAGCTCGCACAGTGACCACGCCCTACTCCCCACGCTATGCCGCTTTCAGGGGAGAGGGGGCACGCATGTTTTCCTGGCAAAGTAATTTGGCAGCTCAGTCAGGACGCCAGCCTCCCTCAGGGCCATGCTCTGTTTTCCCCCCTGCTCATGTGAAAGAAGTGGTGTGGAGGGCGTCTTCTGCCACCCTCTGGCAGTTCTCCCTGAGCGCCCTTCCCCCTGCGGTGGGACGATGGGCCTGGTGAAGAGGGGCAGGAGACACGGGGCTGCTAGACTGGAACCGACGGCTGCAACAAAGGTGGAGAGCTGGTAACCCACAGGCACGTGGGGCCCACAGGCATATTTAGCCCACGTGGAGGTAGTTTGGTTGGTTGGTTTTTAGACACGAGTCAACATTTAGGAATAACGGCTTTGTGTCAAAATCCTGAGTCCTGATTTTCCTCGTAGAACGAGAAGATCTGGCAACCCCGGGCCCACGTTCCCACAAGACAACCGGGGGGCTTGAGCTGCCCCCTTTGCGCGCCCCGCAGTTCTCACCACTCCCATCTGAGTCTGCACTTTTCACAGCCTGGCCCACTTCACTCCTCACAGTGAGCTGCCTGCCCCCTGCAGGCAGTTGGCTTTGTGAGTCCTTGTCTAGAATGGCCTGCTACAGACTTTACGCTTTTTTCCTGAGATTTGAGCCAACAGGGGACCGGGCACAGGGTCAGCATCCCCTGGTCCCACCCCCTCCCCAAGCCATAGACTGTTTCCAAGGGCAGCAAGGTCTACTTCGCAGAACAAAGCCATGAAGGGAGAGTTATCATCAAGTCTCACCATTTATTTCTTTATGGGGTTAAACAAGAGCAGAGAGGCCTCTGCCCCACAAAGCAACAAAACAGAAAGCGGTACACATACAGAGACTCTCACCGAACACAGGCGGGGGTAAGAGGGAGGGCAGAGACAACTGAATCAAAGCCGGGTAGGGAGCAAGGGATGGGGGACCACTAAGAAACCAGCTTGGAGACTCAGTCGTAGGGACTAGTGCAAGAAAGTCCTACTTATGAAGCACAGTGTAGAAAATGGCAGAAGAAAGCTGCCCGGCTCTGCTGCCTGTGATGGAGGGCAGGGCGGCCGGAGAGGGGGTGGAAGATTGGGGCGTGGGGCAGATGGGGGCAGTCGAATGACTCTGAGGTGGAGTGTGGTGCCCCTTTCCCTTGCCGCTGGGCGAGGCCGTGGGCTGGTCTGAGCCAGGGGTCTCCTGGGCACTTGGTGAGAGGAAAGAGAGGATGGGAGTCTCCAAGGGTCCATTCCCTGGGGCCACACGGTCCCCCTTTACTTCCCAGTCCCTTTTCCCCTCCTGAGGATGCAGGAGTAGAAGGCAGTACCTGGGGTCTCTCTGGAGCCCAAGCACCTGCCCCGTCGCTTATGCACAGCGTGTCTGGAAAGGAGCCAGCACCTCTTCCCCTTCCCAGCTGAAAAGAGCACTCTAGGGATGGGGTATGTGGCCAGGCCCGAAGTGCTGAGGGCCAAACGGGGCTGTGTGGGCAGGGCCCAGGGTGGGGAACAGCCTGTGAGAAGTGAGAACACTGGCAAGGAAAGACTCCCTAGGCTCATGAAGCCTATTTGGGACCCAGCTGAGGCCCATGCACGAATGGGAGCCCACCAAGGGCTGCTCTCCCCTCCCGGCCTCCTTCTGGGTTGCACTCTAACGCAGCTCCAGGCCCACCCCTCCCTTCACTCACGAGCATCACATCCTAGGACACAGGTCCTTCTGGCACTGAAAGCCCCCTGGCCTGCCCTAGAAACACAGTTCTGGCTCCCTTTCTTATTGGCTCTTACTGGCTTTCAGCTGTCCCAGGAAATGTGCCCCCTCAGCAGACCAGGACACAGCTAGTGATACCCACAAGGGCACTCGATGTCTCTTCTCTCGTCCTGCCCTCCAGCCAGACTAACTAGTCCAAGTCTCTCAGCCAAGAGATGACACCACTTTATCTTTAGTCGAAGGGTCCTCTTGCCAGTCTCTGGACTTTCTCCAGCAAGGGACTGGGGTAACTGGAGCAGGGGGCCCCGCTACAGGGTAAAAAGGAGCCTGGTTGTTCCACAGCTGGGATAGTAACCCATGGGGTCACAGATGGGAAAGGATGAATACTCTTTGGTAGGCTGGGGACGGGGACAGGGCAGGGATGGGGGAGGCTCATCTCTGGAGAGTTCTGGGGGAATGCCACCAGGTTCTCCTTCATGGAGGCCTGGGCTAGGACAAGATGGGGGAGTATGAGGACCCAGGCCAGGCCTGACCTACTTGGGCTTAAGTCTCTCCTCCCCACGGAGATTGGAAATGGAAACGTCTTTGGCCCCAAGGCCAAGATCTCCAGGGCAAGAGCGGCCCTTGGGAGTATGTGCACCTTCTGTAAGATATGGCCCTTCAGACAGCGGCAGTCTAACCACATGCCCTCGGCCTTCTGTTTCAAGGCCCAATAACTCAGTTCCTGTGCTCTTTCCCAGAGGGCTCCTTAGGCAACTCTCTCTTTGAGAGAGAAATCTCTTTGATTTGGGGAGCAGCTCTTGAGCCCACCTCTTCAAAGCGAGGCGGCAGTAGCCCATTTGGCCATCTCTCCAAGCCCTCTGTCCACATTTCTCCTCCTCTCTCCCCCTTCCCTGTCTTCACTCTCTCTCACCACTCATTCTGTACCCCACTCCCACCCCTCACTGCCTAGGGTGGTGGGGCACAGCTTAACTGGGGCCCCGACCTAGCTGTGGCTGTGCGCACCTCATCTCCCAGCCTAGTGCTTCACCTGTGATGGCCCCACGTGGGGCGAGGCGCACCGAAGTGGCAGGAGGGCCATTGCACTGTCTGCCGTCGCCTGTAGGGATATGGGCAGGAGGGAATTAAGGATCCTGGCAACAGAAGGAATGTGGAGGGGGGGAAAGAGCTTCTCCCCTCTGTGCCCCCCAACATTCCCTGCAGGGCCAAGGCTGGGTGAGCAGCCTCCTTCCCTGGGGTCAGGGCTCTTGGCAGGGGTGGGCATCTCCAGCCCCCACTGCCCCCCTTTCTTTGCTAAGCCCCACAGATGGGGTCTTGGGAGGGGGCACCTGCTGCTCCCGCCTTTTTCTCCCGGATGAGTTTTTCAGCTCCCTCGGGCCCTCTGGCCGCTCTGTTGGAGCTGCTTTTGGGGCGGAGGTAGGTTGGGGGAGATGTGCGGTGCCCCATTTCCCCCTCCTTCCCGCCTGGGGGCGCTGGAGCTGATGTCAGTGTGTGGTGGAGGTCTGTCCTCCTTCCCTGCTGTCACTCTTCCCGTGTCAGGCCCTCCTCTAGGGCAGGCAGTGTCTCCAGCCCCAGTCCCCCGCCACCCTGGTTGCTGGAGAAGGACACCATGGTATGGAGGAGCATGAGAACAAGGACACAGAGCCGAATCCTGCTGGGGCTGAGGCGGGAACCCCCAGAGACCGGCAGCAGGGAGGGCTTGTGGCTGACGCGGCCTGGGAGGTCGTGGCGGGGGTGGTAGAGGTGGTACTGTTGGTGGTAGTGGTGGAAGTAGGAGTGGTGGAATTGCTGGTGGTGGGTTTTGGGGGCCTCAGACTCCTTGAACTTCTTCTTCTCCGACTCACAGGAGACCCACTGCACGTCACAGCACTTGGTTTCCGGCCGCTGTGGTGAAGTATCCAGCAACCCTGCCAATGGACAAGGAAGGTGTGGTGGGGTGCTCAGGGGGCCGATGCTATGTCTCAGCCTAGAGAGGAGATTTTCAAAGCTCGGACTGCTTGGGGAGCCCTATCCAAGACTCCTTTCCCCCGGCCCCCCGCACTTTCCCTCTCTGAGCCCTTCGCTCCTGGGGACCGCAGCCAGTTTCTCTAGAGTGACTCCCTGGCTGGGCATGCTACGGATAGAGATGGACGCGCTGGTCTTTCTCCCTGTTCCAACCCGGGGACCTCGCTGCTCACTCCCCCAGCCACTGGCCTCCTAACCTGACTACCCTGTTGTCCTCCCTGCTCCCACTCCCCTGGCCTGGTGCCTGCCTTGGGCCCCCCGCCTCCTCCCTCTTCCCCAGTGCCTTGCCTTTACCTGTACAGATAAAGCCAGGGAGCCCTCCGTACACCATTTCCTCATTGTCAGGGAGTATAAAGGGGCACCGGGTCTGCACCTCCAGGCAGTATTGCTTGCAGGGCACCCAGCGCTGGCATTCCTGCTGGGTCACGCTGAAGTATTCTGAGCACAGCCAGGCCTTGTAGACAGCCTGTGGGGAGAGGAAAGAGCATCAGCCCACGTGCCAGCCCCTTCCCACCTCAGAGGAGAGGGATAGGGGGGCGGACTTGTGGTCTCTCAACGGGGCCTCACGGAACTAACCCCAGGATCCAGGGGCTAGAGAAGAAGGGTTTGGGTCAAGGCCACTACCTCCTACCCTAAGATCTCCCATCTTGTAGTGCAGTCTCCCCCAGTACCCCAGTCTGCAGTCATCCAAGACTCAGAATTTGTTTGTTGGCAAAAATCACAAAATTACTCCCATGTCAGAGCTGGAAGGAGCCTTACCAGTCATCCCACCCAACCCTATCATTTCACACTTGGTCCAAAGAGGTGTCCTGACTTGCCTGAGGTTACCTGCATATAATGTAATGAGGCAAATTTCAGTTCTATTCAATTCAGTGAACATTTCTTTGGCTGATGGTGCTGAGGTTTTAAATTCAAGAAAGAAATGAAAAGAATAATCCTTGCTCTATGTTATCAGGGTGTTGTGTGGATCAAATAATATGGCACATATGAAAATGTTTTGTAAACTGTAAAGTAAGACAGAAATGTGAGCGGTTGTTTTTAATAAAAATAGGAATCTGCCTTGCCAGGCATCACGACTGCCTTTGAGCTCTACTTAATCCATGCCCGGTCCTGCTGGCTTCAGATCTGGTACAGAGCAGACATCATGGGCATTGCTACATTTCATTTGGAATCTTTGCTTTGCAGTTTCACTTCATAGGTACACTTCCTGTTCCTCATCTAGCCCATCCCTACCAGGCACTGAGTCCTAGTTAAGAAAGGTTCCCTGCTCCATACTCTTTGGCTATCATCAAGCCCAGGGTTTCTTAACAGTGACACTACCGATGTTTTGGGTGGGATCATTGTTTGCTGTGGGCGCTGTCCTGTGCATTGTACAATACTGAGCAGCTCCCTGGCCTCTACCTACTAGATGCTGGCAGCAATTCTCTCCCTTGACCCATTATGACGACCCAAAAAAAAAAATGTCTCCAGCCATTGTCAAATGTCCTCTGGGAGGCAAAATCGTCTCCCATTGAGAACCATGGATCTAGTTCTTTGCTACTCAAAGTGTGGACCTAGACCAGCAGCATCACCATCACCTAGGAGCTTGTGAGAAGTACAGAATCTCAGGCACCGGCCCCAGTTTGCCACGTCACCATCTGCATTTTAACAGGATGCCCACGTGACTCTCATGCACAGGACTGATTAGAGCCCTGCCTGCATCCAGCCCTGGGATCTTCAGGGGAGCCTTCTAGGTTCACAGTTGTTCCTCACAGCAATGGTTCTCAGATGTCAGTGTGCTTCAGAATCCCCTGGGCATTGGTTAAATGTGCAGATGGCTCCCTTCATTTCAGCTTCAAGAGGACTGAGGTGGGCTTAAGAATCTGCATTTTTGAACCAGGGTCCAGGTCACTTGGCTGCAGGAGGCCCTTCAGCCACCCTCTGAGCAACATGGTCTTAGAAGCACTTTGTCACTCTTAGAAGCACACTTAATTTAAACATTTTCACTGAACTACAAGTAACTCCACTGTGAACGTGGACTTTGGCAACGCGGTGCCACACTGGCCTTGTCTGAAGCAGGGGAGTAGTAGCGGGCTGTGGCACAAATCGATCCCCCGAGGAACAAAGCATCGCTTGGGACTTTGGTATCTTATAGGCATCTCAAATTTAACATGCTCTAAGTTTTAAAATGTAGTTCTTAATTTTTTTTATCCCAAATCTGCTGTCACCTTCGAGTCTTGACCATTTTAGTAAGTGCCACGAAGCCTGTGTCGGCCTTTACTTCTCTTTCCCTGCAGCCCCAAACCCAGTCCATCAGCTCCACATCCACGCCTCTGTGCAGGCCATTATCATCTCTCACCTGGGTGACAGTCTGCTCTCTGGCCTCCCCACCTGTGCTCTGGCTCTTTCCAATCCGCTGTCCACACAGGAGTAGGCATGCTCTCAAAATGCAATCAAATCATGTTACTCCCTTGCTTCAAACCCTTCAGTGCATTTAGACTAAAACCCAAACTTCTGACCACAGACTTCAGGCCCTTGAATAACTTTGCTCCTGTCTCTCTCTCCAACCTCATTTTCCATCTCTCCCTTCAAGCTCATCATGCTCTACAAACAGAGGTTTTCTTTCTTTTCCTTGAACATGCCCTACTTCTTCCCACCTTAGGGCCTTGGCACATGCTGCTCTCTTGGCCTAGAATTCTCTTTCCCCCACTTTTGGCATACTTGGGTCCTTTTCATCTTTCAAATCTCAATTTAAGTGTCACTTCCTCAAAGAAGATCTCCCTGACCACTCCCACTAGGGGATGCCACCCTCATAATCCTCTCTTTTCCTTAATTGTTTCTGCACCACAAACAAGTATTACTTTGCTCCCTTGTTTCGTTTCTCTGTCAACCCCATTAAAATGTGAGTAGCATGTAAGCAGACATGGGGTTGTCCTATTAGCCACTGTTGATTGAATGAACAGGAAAAGTAAATGAGGACATGTCCCTACTCTCGTGGAAATAACTTGGATCTATGGCGTATGATCTATACTACGGGAGAGGGCAAACCATGGACCGCTGGAGGGAAGCAAGCAGAGAAGCCAGAAAAGATTTCAGTGAGGGGAGAGTAGTTGAGCTTGGACTCAAAGTAGGATTTTAGATGGGAAAGTAGAGAGAAGGCAAAAGGGCATTCCAGGCTGCGGCAACCACTTGGGCAACGGCATGGAGGCAGCGATGCGTGGTGTGCTAAGAGAACAGAGAACAGTTCTGTGCGAATGGAATGGAAAGGGTACCGATCTCTGTTCGCGGATGTTTGTTTCCAAGTATTCACTATTATGAATAGTCCTCCAGTGGATATCTCTGTAGACACATCTCTTACACACTTGTGTTAAATTTTATTTATATGAATTCCTAAATATGAAATTATTGGGATAAACGATACACGCAAAGGAATGAGAAGGGTGTCAAAGGAGAGTAAAATGGAATAGGTGCAAACAAGAGGCAGAGTAAGAGAGAAATGGTGGGGGAGAGAGGGCAGGAAGAGAGGGGCTTAAGGGGTACAAGAGAGTAGCAGCGGGGTAAGGGGTAAAAGACAGGAGGTGTGCAGGAAAGAGAGGGTGCGGAAGAGTGGGGTGGAGGGCAGGGACTGTTGGGAACAGCGGGGGTAGGAAAGAACAGGGTCGGGGAGAAAGAGGCAGGGAGTTAGTGGTGCGGAGGGGTGAGGGAGGTGAGGGGTAAAAGAGTGGGGCGAGAGTGAGAGGAGACGAAGGGTAAACAAGAGTAGGGACCTAAGAGATGGCGAGATGGGGGTGAGGGGGGCTGTTAAGAGGAGGGGGTAAGAAAGAGGGAGTAGGCGAGACGGAGTAAGAGCGAGCAAGGGGTGGATTAGAAGGAATAAGCATGGATGAGAAAGATGGGAATATAAGAAAGCAGGGGTCAGAAAGAGGGATAAGAGAACACAGGACAGGTAGGAGAAACAAACAGAAGTAAGCCAGGAAAGAACACGGAATCACAGAGACCCCTGCCTCCATCTTTTGGGCCCCAGAGTGCCAAGATGAGTCTCTGTCCACAGCCTCTGCCCCAACTTCTGCAGCCTAGACCCAAAGACTGCCTCACCCTCACCCCAAAATTTGTGGAATCGCCCCCACCCCCCACCTTGCATCCATCAGTGAGGCTCAGAGGCCCATGTGGGATTCTCCCTGGGCTCTTCCAGGTCAGCGCTCCTGTTCCTAGGTAAGGAGGCCCTAGTGGAGTCCCTGCCCTCCTCCCAGGCAACTGCAACTAGCTCAGTAGCAGGCTATGGTGGCTGGGCGCTCCCCTCATCTGCTCCCAGAAGGAGGGAGGAAGGGAGGGAGGCAGGAAAGGTGGGGGAGGGGAGGGGATGGTCTGACAGTGGGAGTGTGGCCTTTCTCCTTAATTAGACGACCCCCCTCAGTCCCCACACCCCCAGCCACAGTCACCATGGCAACAAGTGGGTGAGCAGATTGCTTGGGGAGGACACCAGGCCTGTGGGTGGCGAAGCAGGAATAGGCAAGGAGCTAATGAGGGGAATGGAGGAAAAAGAGCGATCCGGGGCTCAGAGGTAATCCAACTCCTGGGCCCCACGGACAGTTGGCTGAGGCCATTGCTGGCCCTCATGCTTCACAGGTGGCCTGGGGTCCTTCTAAGGTGAAAGGTCTAGCTCTCAGTGCTACCGCCTGGGCAATAAGCCTGCCTTAGACTCTGCAGCCTGTTGCTTACATGGGCCTAGGTAGCTTGCCCTGTTGCATCAGCGTTAGGACTGAGCCAGGCAGGCAGGTTGTTTGGGCAGTCACAGGGGCCTGGACACTCATCTACAAGGCAGGGAAAAGCCAGGAGGGTCAGGTTTAGGAGAGCTGTGGGGCTTGCTGGAGGTGGGGCATGCAGGGAAAGGAAGAAATGTCCCAGAACCAGGCAACAGTCAGTGGCGAGACCCATGTAGGTTATTTGCTTGCCAGCTTCTCAACTCTGGCTGCATATTAAGATCACTCAGAGAGCTATTAAAAATTACTCCTGCCTGGTCATATCACACCCCAGACCAAGTAAGGCAGAATCCTTGTGGGTGGAGCCTGCACATCTGTAGTTTTTTGAAACACCTCAGGCAACCTCGGTGTGCAGCCACAGCTGAGAACCGCCGGCTCAGTCCTACTTCGTCATTTTACGGATGGGAAAACTGAAGCGCAGAAAGGGCTGAAGGACTTGTTTACAGCCACATAAGATAGTGGCAGAGGGAGTAACTTGCAACCTGGTTTCCCTGCTCCAACTCTAGGGTTCTCCCTACTGAATGATCCTACCAGCAACTGTGAATTCAAAACTCACGGGGCAGGACACAGGGCACGGGTGAGGGAGGAGAGCCGAGGAGAACCAGGGCTGCTCTGGGCTGTCAGGCTCTTCGCACTCCAGCCCTGGCAGAAAAAGCTTCTCCATCATGCCGTCCTCCGAGCTGAACCATCCCGGACCCCTGAGGTGCAGCGGGGGATGGGTGGGGTGGGAAGCTGTGGCCTGGCAGTGCCCTCCTTTCCCCACCTCAGTCGGGCCACTGCTGGGCTCAATCAAGTTCTGGCTGCTACAGCCCAGTTGCTATGGGAACTGGGAGGGGAAGGAAGCAGGGAGTAACTAGAGGGAACACCAATTAACCCAAAAAGGAAGCTAGGAAGGCTGTCCCTCCTTCTCCCCGCTGGGCTGCGGAGCCACTCCTGAGATGGCTGGGGTGAGGTGAGGGGGATCCCCGCCCCTCCTGGGCTCTGCAGTTGCCAGTTTGGGGAGAAGTGGGAGGAGCTAGAGAGCCTCACCCTCGGGCTCCCTGGCTTACAGCCCTGGACAGGGCATTCTCATCCCTACTCTCCTCCAGAAGGAACTGCTTGAATGCACACTTTCACACCCCAAAGCCAGGACCTGGGGCCAGAGGGTTTACAAAATGGAGGCCGTTCTGAGCTCCTCGCTTTTGGGGCTGGAAAGCCCTCCAGGGAGGAAAGCTTCAGTTCTTGACAACAAGGAAGTAAGCAGTTTCCTTCTTGGTTCTAACTTGCTTCCCTCCCAAGGGCCTATTTCCCCATCCAAATCCTCCCTGTAGATGTTCACTTCATGGCTGCTTGTCTTCTTAATGTACCCCCGGGATCCTCGGCCAGAAGCTGCAGCTGCAGAGCTTGTGGAGGCAAAACAGCAACGTGGGTTCGGCTTGGGGATGAAATCCACCGTCTACAGACACTGTGGGACACCCCACCCCCAGATTTTACCCATGGGGAAACTGAAGCCGAAAGAAGGGGACTGGCTTAGCCAAGTCAGATGGATGCAAGAAATCAACTCCAAGCCAGGGTGAGAAGGGAGGTACCCTGACTGCTAACCTGATGCCTCTTTGTGCTGCACCCATCAACACACATAGAAGCGTGTGAGGGACCCCTTGGGCAGGATCTGAAAAGAGTCAAGTGCTCCTAGTCCCAACTATGGGCTTTCTGCTGTATCAGAACAGCATAAGGTCAAGATCAGCCACCCCAACCAGAGGAAAGAGATCATGGATGTAACTCTCAGGACAGCAGTAGTTCATTGGGATTGGCAGAGTCAGACTGGGATCAGAGGCATTTCAGGACAAATCCAGGTGGATGATGGGGCTTTATTTAAGTGGCTGTAAAAACAAGCAACAGCTGTCCTGCTTCTCAGACTTAGCAGTCATGAGTCAAAGTGGCCTGGCCTGGCCTGGCCTGAGGGAAAGGCAGGAGAGATGGTTGGAGAGGTGGGTGAGAACCTAGACTCAACACAGTTCGAGAGGGCCCTTGCACCTCCAACCAAGCCTCTTACTCCACCTGCTCAAAGTCCAGTGGCTAGGTGGGCCAGGCCTGGAAGGGGGGTGGCCTGATGGAGAAGTAGTGTCCCTAATGCAGGGACAGCTCTGAAGGGACCTAGACAGTCTGTGTCAATCAGGTGAGCAGAGGAGGCCAGTTCATGACTGCTCCAGAATGGAAGGGGTCATGGGCATCATCACTCCACCACCCTAACATCACCGCCAAGCACTATCCAGCTTCTGATTATAGACCTGTCACGGGCAGCTCACTCTCTCCCAGCACAGTCCAGATCTTCGGGCATCTCTAGCAGTTAAAGGGGTTCTTCCTTCTTCTGAGCTGAGATAATGCCTCCCTGGGTCTTCGCTCATGGCACCTAGCTCTTCTGGTGCCGTACAAAACAGTCACCTTCCTGTCCCCCAGGACAGCCTTGCAGGTATTTGTAGACTTCTCTGAATCTGGTTTTCTCATTCATTTGTTCATGCAAATACTTCCTGAACATCTTCTGAGTGCCTGGCATCGTGTTGGGAGCTACAGATAATAGAGATGAGTAAGAGAAGCTTCCTGTCTTCAAGGAGCAAAGGAGACAACTGTATAAATCAGTTATTACAAGTTACTATGAGAAGTAGTACAGATGGTCCCTGACTTACGATGGTTCAACTTTACAGTTTTTGACTTTGCGATGGTGTGAAAGTAAAATGCATTCAGTGGAAACAATACTTTGAGTATTTCACTTTTAGTACAGTATTCAATAATTACAAGAGATATTCAATACTTTATTGTAAAACATGCTTTATGTTAGATGATTTTGCCCAACTG
>CAUYSK010104921.1:0-17717 GCA_963575035.1 Avahi laniger
ATATGACACTTGTTAAATAGAATAAAAGTGTCATCACCTACTTATGGCCATGGTATATGCTATGGATTGAATTGTGCCTCTCCAAAAATTTAAATGTTGAGGCCCCGACATAAACCCCATGTGATGGTATTTGGGGATAGACGTGTGGGAGGTAATTAGGTTTAGATGAAGTCACAATCGTGGGTTCCCCATGACGGGATTAGTGTTTTTAGAAGAGGAAGAGGGGCCAGAGCTCTCTCTCTTTCTCTTCACCACATGAGCACACAGTGAAGAGGTGGCCGTCTGCAAGCCAGGACGAGGGTTCTCACTGGGGAATCAAATACGCCAGCACTTGGGTCTTGGACTCCCTAGCCTGTGGAGTTGTGAGAGGTAAATGTCTGCTGTTTAAGCCACGCAGTCTGTGGTACTTTGTTACAACAGCCTGAGCTGACTAAGACAGTGTAAACATTTCATGTGCCTTACGATAGCAGCGTGAACTCTTCCTCCCTAAGAGCTCACTGGGGGCCAGACACCGTGCTGAGCACTCTGCGTGAATGACCTCATTCAATTACTGCAGTAACACTTATGACTGCTTGTATTAGGAATTGCTTTTAGTTTTTAGAAAGAGATCAGAAATAACAGATTTTTAAAAATTCTTAATTCTTCTCACACATAAAAAGAAGCCTGAAGCTTGGCAGCTGTGGGCTTAATAGTAGCTCTGTGATCATCAGAGTCTCAAGCTCCTTTTGTCTTTCTTAGTTCAGGGGTGCTATCTTCAAGGTTACCTCGTCTTTCAGTATGGCTGCTGTAGCTCCAGCCATTATGTCTATATTTCTGACAATGAGGGAAGAGAAGAAGGCCAAAAAAGTTTTTAAGTGCCAGCGCAATGAATCTCCCTTTACAACACTTTCCCAGAAGCCCCACCAGACAGCTCTACTTACATCTCATGGGCCAGAGATCGCTCTTGTGGCCACACCTAGCCACAGGGTAGGCTGGTCAAGGTAGTCTTTCAGCTGGTCTCACTGCGGTGCTCAGTAATGGCAAGACTCTGTTCCTAAGGCACAAAGGAAGGGTGAATGTGAGGCAGGTGGTTTCTGCCCTAGTGCTGCTGTTTTCCTCATTTTAGCAGTAAGGAAACTGGGGCTCTGAGAGCCAGGCGTCTCGCCCAAGACTACGGCAGTGCTGAAACAGAGCTTGCGCTTGGGTGCAGGTCTGCCCAGCTGCAGTCCAATGCCCGTGTTCCCACCTCTGTCTGCTAATGACAGAGTTTGCCTAGGAAGAAAGGCAGAAACCAAAGCAGACAGTCGCACGCGTGCTCATGTTTCCACTGCTACTTTGTAGGCACCTGGCGAACGGGATCAGAGTTTTAATCTATCTGGCCGTTGTTCAAAAGCGACTCACGGAAGGTTCTCCAGAGGGCACCCTTATGTAGGCGGAGGACTGTCTTAACTTGTTGCTTGTCTCTCTTTTCTGGTCGACGGCAGGCCTCGAGCGGGTTGTGTGCACAGTAGCCAACGCAGGCCTTGCACGTCACAGCGACTCAAAAAGCGTTTGTTGAATGAATGACGGGAAGGAGGGAGGGAGTGAAGTAATGAATTTGGATGCAGCTAACGATCTTCAAAGCAAGCCAACTTATTTTTTCTGTATGAATCTACCACCAGGTAACCAGTTGTTGCGAACTTCACTGAGAAAACCACCCATTGTCAACCGCGAGTCCCACGAGTGTCTATCTGTGAAAAACAGCTCGTGTGGCTCCCAGGAGACCTTTTTTTCCAGTAGATTTTCTGAATATCCTTTTTAACTGACTGGCCTATAAAATGCACTGAGAAATTATGCTAATGCTAGTATCTCTCCAACCAAGTCCTGCTGAGGATTGAATCTATTTTTCAAAGACAAAACCGAGTTTTAATTTAGTGCCCCCTTGACATTTTCCCTTTCAAGCACATGAAGGATGCTTCTGCAGAGGGAGAGGTCTTGGGAAATCTTTCACGGTTGGCTACGCTTCACGCCTGGGTGGAGTAACCCTCAGCACGCCGGCTTTCAATTAGAAGTAAATACATGGAGACAGCGTTGCAGTGCGCCGGGTACTCGGAAAGATCAACCCCGGGCCTCGGGGCTGGGTTTCTCCCACTGTAGCTGAAAATTTTCATTTACATTTTTTTGGTGTTTTTTGAGCAGTTTTAATGTGCCTGGTTTAACCTTTAAGACCGTCTCCCCCTCTTCCAGCCGCTTCTCCCTCTCGCCCAGGCTTTGAGAATGCCACAAACCCGGAGGCACCTGCAGGGGACAGGGTGGCACCCTTTCGCCACACAGGTGGACTCTGAACTGAGGTCTTTGGATGGAGGTTCTTGGAACCAAGTAATGGAGTTTTATTCCCCTTCTGTGATTGTGATTCTGTTTAGAATAAGGGCAGATGGGGACATGTCTGTCCTTTGCCCACCATAGACTAAGGCACAGGTGGATTGGTGGGGGCTTTGGTTAGGCCTGAAGGTAGGGCACATTCTGGGGAGGGGCTCCTAGCTGTGCCATTTGCCCACATTTTGAGACCTGAAGGGAAGGCCGTGGCATCATTTTGAGCTTTTTCTATTAGGGAACTGTATCAGTTAGTTGTTGCTGCATAACAAACCACTCCAAAACTTAATAGCTTAAAACAACACCATTTAGTCACCATTAGCACAATTTTGTAGATCAACAATTTGGCCAGCCTCAGCTGGCCAGTCCTTCTGGTCTGTGCTGGGCTGGGCTGGTCTCCGATGGGCATGGTCAGCTACTGGGTTGGCCTATGATGGTCTCGGCTAGGATGGCGGGGGCCACATGGGCCCTCGTCGTCCAGCAGGCCAGCCTGGGCTTGTTCACATGGTGGTAGAAGGGTCCCCAGAGCAAGTGCAGAAGAGCACAAAGTCTCTTGAGGCCTAGGCTGAGAACCAGCATGATGTCACTCCCTTTGCATTCTATTGGTCAAAGCAAGTCACAAGACCAGCCCCAATTCTGGGAGGGGAGAATGGGCTCCACCTCTTAAGCATTTTTCCCATTTCTGCAATCAACAACAGGCAGTGATTTTCCAAATCTGCTTCTCAAGGCCTAGGGCCTCCGTGGAAGGGTCTCAGAAGCCAATGTAGGGTCAAGATTAAAATTTGGGCTATCCTCTTCCACCTTTAACTAGAGTAACTCGCTTTTATCCGCGGGCTATATTGGACTTCCCAGAAAGGTTTCCTTTGAACAAAGGTTACCATGGTTAAAAGATATTTGAATACCAATTAGTTAGAATACTTGTCAGGCTCTCCCTGCCTCCTTCTGCCCTCTGTGACTCACAGAATTGGGCTCCCTGCTTTCTGGTGAAAGAGCATGCGTGCCAAGAAGTAAGAAGACTCTGGCTTTGACCATTCACCCATCACTCTGTGCACCAACAATCCCCGTGCAATCTCAGTTTTCTAGTCTGTAAAAAGGAAGCAGAAGACAGGAATGCACAGTAGAAGATCCACAGAAGATTCTGGTTGGCAGTGTTGTTTTTATATTCTAACTGAGAACTCAGTTTTCAGTTGCTAAGTGATCTGGTTTGGAATTTTTCTAGGAAGACATTAAATGGAAAAAAAAAAAAGCAAAAACAAATCTCTCTGACCATTGGACGGCAGCCAAATGGTAAAATTCAGTTGTTAGAGATTCATTCCTTTGTCTGAATACATTCAGGTGTTTTTATTCATTAACACTTAGTTTGAATTGGTTGATCAGATCTGTTTCTTCTATGAATATCAAGCTGAACCCTAGGTACTGAAAAAATGTGAACTTTCATGGAAAGTTTTGCAGGGGAGGGAAAGATGATGTATATATGTGTGAACAAGAGAGAGGATAGGTTTGGGCTGGCCATGGAAGATGGAGGAGGAACAAGGAGGTTTGTCCCTTTAGGCTGGTGGGAGGACAGCCAAACGGTACTTGGCATGCTTTCCTGCTGGGCCTGGAGCTGAGAGTTTTTGTATCTGCTGCACAGGGAAGGACAGTTCATCCTCCGGTTTCACCCATCATGATCCTTAAATGGTTCCAGGCTGTGTGGGATTATTCAAAGCCACCATGGCCACCATCCAACAGGAAGGAACTCTATGCCCTTGAATGATGGAGGAGCAAGGATTTTCCCAAACTCCCCTGGGGTGTGTAGTTTCGGTGTCTCAGGGAGGAGAATCTGCTCCCCACACCCCACCTTCCATTGACAATGAGCAGGTCACCCATCAAGTTGGTCCTGATCAACAGGCTTTTCCGCATCTCTCAGCAGAAGCTTCCACTCAGCCAGGCCTGGGCATGATGGGCTGGGGAGGGCAGATGGCTCCAGCCTGGCTTTTCGGGTGCCAAACGCAGACGGGGGTGCACTGAGGACTGGTGCCCCATCTTGGGGTGACAAGAGGTGGCCAGGAGGTATGTGTGCCTGGATTCCACAGGCACCAGCAGACACCTGGCTTTCTTAGGTAACAGGTGGAGAGGTAGGTCTGGCTATGAGCCAGCCGCCTGTATAGAAGTATTCCACTCCCCCTTTTAAATTGCATTTTTGTACCCAAGATAAACTAGGGAACCATGAGGCCTTTATTGGAGGAGACCTTTATTTTCCAGAAGGATTTGGCTGAGAATTTCTTTATCTAGAAATCCTCCTATAATACTTTTTAGAGTTGCACTTTTTTTTTTTTTTTGGAATGTCT
This sequence comes from Avahi laniger, assembly GCA_963575035.1. Taxonomy (NCBI): domain Eukaryota; kingdom Metazoa; phylum Chordata; class Mammalia; order Primates; family Indriidae; genus Avahi; species Avahi laniger. Next base: position 4,662 of record CAUYSK010104921.1, read on the forward strand.
ATGCTATTTTATTCGACAAGTAATCTGTGTTCACTATGGAAAACCCTGAGAAAGAACAGATAAGTAAAAGTTTTGTTTGCGGTGGAAAAATTGCTTGGAAATAGCTTCTATTAAATTATTTATTTTTGTTTTGTTTTTCATGGTTTTCTGCTGAGGGCATAGCCTATAATTTATTTACATAATTCCCTATTTTCGAGAATTTTGGGATATGGTCTTTACAGGCTCCTTGTACCTGCAAAACTCCCCGTGAGAGCCAGCTGCTGTCACTGGTAGCTCGTGGATAACTCACCCTTTGTTAACTGTCTCCTCTTGTCTGCTGCGTTTCCCCAGTCCCCGACTGGTATCTTTCACCTCCCAAATAAACCATTTGCACTCAAATCCTTGTCTCCGGGGCTACTTCTCAGAGAACCCAAACCAATGCAGCAATATGCCAGCTTTAGGTATGCAATCATGCACGGCTTAAGGACGATTTGGTAGACGACAGGTCGCAGTTGCAATGGCAGCCGCGTTGAATCACAACGGAGCTGAAAATTTCCTGTGTCTCGTGATGTCTTGATGACCCTGACCCTGTGTGGGCCGGGGCCAATGTGTATGTGTGTGTCCTCATTTGTCACAAAAACATTTAAAAGTAGAAATTAAAAAATTTTAAGACTAGAAAAAAGCATATAGAATAAGGATGCAAAAAAAGAAAATATTTTTTTTACAGTTGCACAATGCGGTTTGTGTTTTAAGCTGTGTTATCACAAAAGAGTCAAGAAGTTTTTAAAAAATTGAAAGTTTATAAAGTGAAAAAGTTATGGTAAGCTAAGGTTAATTTGGTATTAAAGAAAGAGGAAAAAATTCTTTATAGATCGGGCGTGGCGGCAGTGTGCAGTATGTATAAAGTGTACATGTGGTGTGCAGGGACGTCCTCACGTTCACTCGCTGACTTGCCCAGGGCAAATTTCCAGTCCTGCAAGCCCCATTCATGGCAAGTGCCCTATACAGGTGTGCTATTTTTGGTCTTTTTCACTGTATTTTTTTTTTACTGTAGCTTGTCTGTGTTTCGAGATCTTTAGATACACAAATACTTACCATCGTATTGCAGTTGCCGACAGGATTCAGTCCAGTACCACACTGTACCGGTTTGTAGCCAAGGAGCAATAGGCTACACCCTACAGCCTGGGCGTGCAGAGGGCTACACCACCCAGGCTTGTGCAAGGACACTCCCCGACGTTTGCATAACCGTGGAATCGCCTAATGATGCATTTTTCAGAACGCGTCCCCGCGAAGAGACGCATGACTGTATATTATGGCTCCCTTTCCTGGGGTTGGGTTTGCAGACAGCTTTTCAGGAGCAAATCTTTTGCCTAAACCCAGAGCACTTAGAGGTCGGGGCTCTCCTGATTCACTCAGGCTGTGCCGGGCTGCCCCGCCTGGGTTTGGCAACTTAACCTTTGGCCTCCAAGTTTCTCATCCTTTTGCTACTTAATTTATGTTAGACTTTCTCCAAGGCTGTCTGGTCACTAATGACTAATGTTGTTTTCCTTCCTTGTTTCTTTGTCCCTGAGTTAATCCTCTCTTACAGTCCTGCTATCTTCTGTCTGGATTTTTCTTATCAAAAAATCTTTACTGGCCTGGGTTCCCCGCCTTAGCCGGGAAGCAGGAGGCCCCAGGCTGTGCCACGATGTAGGTGAAGGGTTTGCTTTGGGAGTCTCTTTACTCTGCTCCGAAAATGCTGCTTTTTCTTGTAATCCTCCCTGGAAAGAATTTTTTTTTTTTAAATTAGGTTGTCCTCTGAGGTGATGTCTCATCCAAGCAGAGAGAGTTTTTTTTTTTTTACAAAGCATGAACATATATGATTTAACTTGGTTTTCTCCTCCACCTCCCAAAACATGCCAGTTTGAGTGTCCGAAGTGTCAGAACCCTGCCAAAGTGTGTTCTAACACGTACACGTATTGAACTAATACTAATACTGATAGTTCGGTTGGCTCCACCAGTTACTACCTCTGTGATCTTGGAAGAATTGCTTAATCTTTCTGTGTCTATTTCTCAGCCTGTAAAATGGGAATATTATAATAATAGGATTCACCTCGTGGAGTTCTGGTGCAGATTAAATGAGTTAATATCTATATAGCACTTAGGACAGTACCCGGCACAGAGTCACCTTTCAAAACATATTTGCTCTTTTTATTAATTCATTCATGAAATAAATAAAGCACCTACGGCATGACAGGTCATGAGGCCACAGGCTGGACTCAGCCCCGAAGCATCTAGTGAGGGAGATATTGTAGGCCATGGCCATTCATCCTGCCTTGAGGTGCGAACCACAATCTTAAGTCCTTTCCTTTCTTCGCCACGTGAAAGGAGCGCAGGCTGTTAGCTGGGAGGACCAGCACTGCTCCGGGAGGCCAGCGGTGATTCGGTGCAGGCAAACGTGTGGTCTCAGCTCTGGAGTGGTCGAAGGAGGGAGAGCTAACCAGCTCCTGAGAGCTGGTGGTTTGGGTACTGCTGTTAATGGTTCTCCAGGTCTATCGGGAAAGAAAAGATAAGAATGAGGATGTGAGTAAAAGAGAGGATCTGGAAGGGACTGCAGTGTGGCTTGGGGCCCTGGGACGCATGTCCACGAAGGAGAGGCGAACAGTGCGGGTGGACAAGAGAAGGGGCCATGCGAGGGCCTGGTCCCAGGCTCGGTGTTCTGTTAGGCTGTGGCCTCAGCAGCCGCCCGCGCCCCGCCCTGGAGCAAACACGGCTGGTCGGTGAAGAGCGCGGACTCTGGAGCCTGACCGCGTGGGTCCAAACCTCTGCTTCACCGCCGGCGAGCTGTGGCCAGCTGTATCTTCCAACCGTGCCACAGCCCGTCCACAGGCTCTCCTCACAACGGGGCTGCCACTGCTCCTACCAGAGGGGTGTCTACGTCCCTCTCCTCAAGGAGGAGCGAGGGCATGTGACTGACCTGGCCAAAGGAGTGTGGCAGAGTGGATGCCGCATGGCCTGCAGAGCTATGTCATAGAGAGGATCTGGGGTCTGCCTGGCTCTCTCTCGCTCTCCCTGGGGACATCCGCCCTGGGAACCCAGCCACCACGCTGTAAGGAAGCTGAGGCCACCTGGGGGGGTGCCCCTGGGTATTCCCATGGATAGCCCTCGCCGGGCCCTCCGGCAACAGCCAGCGCCAGCCAGCAGGCTGTGTGTGAGCCAGCCTTCCAGTCAGTCCAGGTGCATGTTAGTGAAGTCTCTCGCTTGTGGCAATAGTACATGTAAATAATTTAGACACAGTGAAAGTGCTACGTGCTTGCTGTTACTGTTTTATTATCATCGCACGCTCTGCAGTCGATCTGCAGGTATCTGCAGTGCTGCGCCATCTACAGAGGGCTTCCCCAGTACTGGCTGGTGACCCTGGCCATGCTGGCTCTGACAGACCAGGTGAGCTCTACCCTACAGCGCCCCAGGTTACCCGTGAGCCAAAGAGGGGCCCTGGGCACGCAGCAGGCTGAGTGGGGGTAGAGGGCAGGTGTGCCGAGCTTTTCTCGTTGCACTTGGCAGGGGGAGCCTGAACCTGGCAGAAGCGAGGGCCCTGGTGGGACGGTGCTCAGCGACCCTCATCACACAGACAGCACAGGCGGTTTGCCAGATGCCCGGATGGGCTGGGCTTGGCGTGTTATCGGAGCCTATAGGAGGGGCTTTTGTCCAAGCCTTAGGGGGCCGAGAAAAGGGTATCAGAGAAGGTTGACTAGAAATTGCCCAATGAAAGAAAAAGGAAAGGGAATTCCAGGAGGAGGGGAGAGTGTGAACGAAAGCCTGGTGGAGAGAAAGCATTTCATTTCCGGGGATTGGCAAATCTGAGGGCGGTGAGAGTGTGGAGGGATGAGCTCAAGGGCATTCTGTAGAACCACTGGTCTGCACTCCTCAAAAGGCCAACATCGCGAAGGAGAAAGGCAGGTTCAAACACAGTTTCAGGTTAAAAGACATGATACAGACATGTCCACTAAACGGAATGCATGGTCCTGGACTGGTCCCAGGTGGGGAGAAGCAGGAACACTACAAATGACATTCTTGTGGCAACTGGTGATATTTGAATATGGATCGTGGACTAGATAATAGTATTGCATTGATATTAAATACAATTCTATTTTATGTAAGAGCGTGTCCTTTTTATTAATAAAAGGAAATTCATGTTGGAATATTAGGGGTAAGGAGGTATGATGTCTACAATGGACTCTCAAACGTTTCAGGGAGAAAATGATGTTTATTTACGCAGACGGAATAATAAAGCACATATGGCCACAAGTTAGTTGGCGAAGCTGGGCAAGGAGTAAAAGGGAGCTCCTTCTTCTATTCTTGCAATTCTTCTCTACGATTAAACTTATTCTAAAATAAAAAGTTTTAAAGAATGAATGGAGAAACAGGAAGAATAGGCTAAGAGGCGGGGAGGGGAAAGAGAAACGTCTGGAAGTCAGGCTGCACGTTTTATTGGAAGGGACGCTGAGTCGCAGAAAGGCCGAATGACTGGTCAGGGGTCAGGGAGCAGTCAGTGTGGCTTTGTGCCCCTGAGCGTACTCCCGAGACCCAGGCGTTGCCTCTTTCCAGTCCACTGGAGGGCCGGAGGGAGGAATGTGTGTTGATATATGGCCTCTGACGTGGAAAGACCTCAGGGGTGTCATTTCTGCTCACCGTGCGGAAGGTATCCCAGAACTCCTGTGATTTCAGGTCATCGTTAATGCGAGTCGTGCCGTGAGTTCCACGTGCACTGCCCTGAAACTTGCCCCATATGTTTGCAAAGGCTGATTACATCTTTGGGGCCTTTTTTTAACGTGAACAGAAGCTATCAAGTTTCAATTGTTGCAGCTCGTTGGGACCAGGCGTCTTTTCTGGTGTGTCGTAAAAGGGCTCTGCGTCCGATATCTGACGTCAGACAAACAGGTATTTAACGATCTTGGTTTCGGATGATGCGTGATGCTGCCATTTCCTGAATAAGAAATCGAATAGGAGCAAATCTTTCTTTTCCCTTTTACAAAGGAGAACAGCAGGATAAAGGGCAATGGAATCCTAGCTAAATATGGGTCCAGGCTTCAAAAGGAGACCTCACTCTCACGCACTTTTGGCAGAAGTATAAATTGGTACAAGCTCTTTGGAAATCTGTTTGACAATAGCTAATAAAACCTAATATATGCTGAATAAAAGCTATTCCATGCTTGTGCACCTTACCTAAGAGAAAAGAGTGCACATGTCCACCTAAACACATATACAAAAATATTCATAGCAGCTTTATTAATAATAACCCCAAACCAGAAACAACCCAAATGTTCGTCAGCACTAGAATGGATAACTGTGGGATATTCACATACAGAGTACTACTGAGCCATGGAAGAGAATGAAATACTGAAATATATATCGACGTGGCTGAATCTCATAGTTACATAAACATGAAAGAAAACATTCAGAGTGATTGTATTTATTTGAAGTTTAAGAACAGGTGACTCGAGTCTATAATGATAGAGGTCAGAATAGTGAATTTTGGGGGGTGTTGATCATGACAGGGTATGAGAGAACCATCTGGGGTGCTGGGAATGTTGATACCTTCATCTGGGTGGTAGTTACACAAGTGAGATTTGAGCATTTCACTGCATATAAATTAAATATTAATAGAAAAATAGATAAAAAGAAAAAAAGAGTTCTTTTCCACTGGTAGGGTTGTCTTGAGGGGCTGCAAAATGGGACATCCCAATGACTGTGTCTGATAGCAGCAATCTGGGGGTCGTTGTGCCTTCAGGCCCCATTCTGCAATAGTCAATCGCGTGTGCTCTTGCTGATAGGTGCTGGGTAAGAGCCGCCAGTCATCCAGGGCTCAGTCAACACCTCTGCACCAAGCCAGTGGCTCAGGACTGCTTCCACCTGGAGGGCAGAGACTGGGACCACTCAAGCTCTAGGACAGCTTTTCTCAAACTCCAGTGTGTAAAAGAATCACCTGGTGATGCTGTTCAGCTACAGATTCTGATCCAGTAGGTCCCAGGTGGGGCCTGAGATTCTGTGTTTCCAGCTGCTGCTGCTGCTACTAAATCAACTAGAAGTGTCAAGGTTTTAGAGGTGGACAGACCAGGGTAAGAGTCTTGGCTCTGCCATTTATGAGCTCCGTAATCTTTGCCAAATTACTTGACCTCTATGAACCTTGGTTTCTTCTTCTGTAAAATGGCAAGGTGTGGGGAACAGTTGGGGTGGGATGGGGAGGGATAGGTGAGACAACCATCTCCTAGAATGGTGCAGGTTAAACAGGATAATAAACATAGAGTGTTTAGCACTGTGCCTTGCCTGCAGTAAGCTCTCATTAATTGGTAACTGGCTGTATTTATTATTGTTAATAAAGAAGGCTTGGGTCATAATTTGGAGAAAGGTGAGTGAGTGTGGTTAAGAAGGGCAGGAACTAATGAGCATTTATTTCCCTTGTAGCCTATCGAAGGAGGATGTTTTCTCTGACTTCTCTTTTCTTCTACTTCATCCCATAATCTTTCCTCTGAATTCATCCCCTCGGTCTTCATTATCCAGATAAGACGTATCACATCTTCAGGCTTCCTCCCGCCCCAGGCTAACCCAAATCTCACTGAGCTGGAAGAACTCAGGCAGAACTCAAGCTGGAAGCTGGGCAGATTGTCAGCCTGTGCGCGGAGGTGATGTCTTTGTTAAAGAAACATCCTCCCCACCTTGGCTCCTTCCGTGGGGCAGGCCTGGCCCCCGAGAGTGGAGGCGCCTGGGGGGGCATCTGCGCATGCCCACGCCCGGCTGCCCTCCTCGGAATCCACCCGTGATTCCGCATGTACAAGGGCCCTCTGGAGGAAGACACATGTTTCTCAGTCTGTGGGGCTGTCAGTTGGTGTCTTTTTCAAGCACCGAATTAACTTGTCGTCCTAGAGGGAGAAAAGAGAAGTGCTTGGCTTTGTGTTGTCTGCAGGACGCTAGGCCTGGCCTGGGTCCAGGTTTTGGGTACTGCTCTCCGGGTGGGAGGTGGGGGAGCCATCTGAGTGGAGGCTGGAGGCTGGGGGAGCGCTAAGGCACAGTGTGGTTTAATTCTATAGAGTGAGGTTGTGTTTAGTGAGTGCCAGGCACTAGACCAGGCACTGAAGGCTCAAAAATAGCCAACCAAACCAACAACGGCACCCACCACGGGGCAGGGAGACAGAAAGGAAGCAATTGTAATGCCCTAAGAGAAAAGCTTAGGTAGGAGTGTGCAGGTAGGTGCACAGAGAAGGAGGACAGACAGGGAGGGCGTGGGAGCCAGCCTTCGAGGACGGCCTCCCCATGAACCTCACTGTGCCCTTGCAAAGACCCTCCCCGTGTTGAATCTGGAGGGGCCTGTGTAACCAATAGAATTTGGCAGAAGTGGACCCACGTGACTTCCAAGGCTGGGTTATAAAAGCCTCACAGGTTCTGCCTGGTTGTCTTGGAACACATGCTCTGGGAAAAACCAGCTGTTCCATACAAAGTCGGACTACACGGAGCCCACCGTGCTGCGAGGAAGCCCAGCCCGGCCATGCGAAGGCATCCCAGGAAGACAAAGAAATACCGGCCCAGTAGCCAGTGTGCCACCCATCTCGGCCAGGCACCGGGCGGTGCGTGAAGGAGCTAGGATGGGCCTTCAGGTGACTCTAGCCCCGCCTGCCACTTGACTGCAACTGCAAGAGAGACCCCAGGAGAGGACCTTTCAGCGGAGCTCCGTCTACCCACAGCACCTCGAATAGCTGTGAACAACGATAATAAATTGTTGCTTGCAGCTGCTGAGGCTGGAGTGGTTGGCTGTACACCAATAGGTAGCAAGGGAAGAAGGGCTTCTGGGAGAAAAGGTGCCCGAGCGGGGAGTAGAAAAGTGGACGGCTGGATGGGGAGGAGCATCCCGTGGAGAGGTTCATCCGAAAACCACACAGGCAGGAAAGTCAGAATGGCTACTGGGGAAACAGGGGTGGTGGAACATTAACAGAGAGCAAAGGCCAGGCGGAGAGGAGTGCGGAGTGAGCAGGAGAACTGGGCAAGGCCAGGACCAGGGGTTGTAAGTGACATACTGTGTGGATTGGAGGAGCTTTGTATTTATTTACAACTTTGAGAGGTGCAGATGTGAACTTCCCCCATAAATCTCTCCATGGGCTGCTGCTGTTATTGTCCTGAGCCCCTGCGACAAACCCCACTCAGAGGTTTGGTGCAAACAAACGCTAAACAGCCTCATTGGCTCAAAGAAAGAGGGGAGACGGTTAAGCACTGTTCACAGCACTTTGACTGTTTTTCCCAAGTCTGGGAAATATTATGCGACTGACAAATGTTAGATGCCATTTTGGCAGCATCCAGAAACCACTTTCCTGGAACTGGTGATTTATCCACAAAGTACCTGCCCACTAGAGTTGGGAAATATGTAATTTATAAAAACACCAAGCCAGGTCTTCCCTGAAGTCTCCCTTTTGCCTGCTTTCCTCTCTGGCCCTGGCTAAAAAGGGAAGACAGTCCCCCTGGCTGCTGCTTCCCCTCTGCCATCCCACCCACTTCCCTTCCTAGGCCTCCACGTTCTCTGCTGTAAAATGGGGACAATAATGCCTACCTCACCATTGACTTAAGAAAATTAAGTGAAATAGTGAGAGTCAAGCAAGAGCAAGAAACCCCATGCCCAGGGCACTCTCAGCAAACGGAGGTGATCATGAACATTGTCGTTGCCTTGGGGCTCTGCTCTGATCCTCGAGCCTGCTCTTAGGGTAACAGGAACAGAATAAAGGAGCTGTCCTCGGCCGACATCGCTAATGGACCAGGCCACGCCTTGTCCCAGCACGCAGACGGTCTCACAGTCTCCGGCAGCCACTGATATTAATTAATAGCTCACATTTCTTGAGATCTCACTAGGCTGCAAATGAGTTTTCTCCTTTAACCCTCATAAAAATCCTGCATACTGGAAACATTTTACATTTGAGGAAATTGAGGAGGAGCGAGGCTGACTTGCCCAAAGCCGCGAAGCCAGGAAGAGCCCGGGCTGGAGTCGGCACACTCCAGAGACTGCTGTTCGGCTGCTGCCGCCGCCGCCTCCCAGAGGCGTCTGTCCTAGCGAGGGGCCGTGCAGGACAGAAGCGCATAGGGCCGCTCATTGTTCTCAGAAACTTGGACGAACTGCTCCTTGTCTTTGTTTAGGCGCAGCCCCTTCAATTAGCACGTCTGGTGACTTTGTCTTTTCCTACCAAGTCCAAGAGTAAAAGCAACAGAGGAAGGATCCATTTAATCCTAGTTCCCCATGATTACTAGTGGGAAATAGCCTCGGAAAACGCCAGACGTCGTTCTGAGGTTTTGAAGCGTGATCTGGAGCTTCCACTAGAAAATTAGTCCAGTGACGACAGGGACTTTTTTTCTCATCTCTGTCCTCTCTGTCCTCAGAGAAGTGCCTGGCCCATAGTAGATGTTAAATAAATATTACTATTAATAGTTACCGAATGGGCGAGTGCAGGGTCTACTTCTCTATTGGGCCCAGTAGACATGGTGCCCGGGTTCAGATACTGTTAGGGGCCCATGTTAATGTTGGCATTTTAATTTCTTATAACAGAAGAAAAAATAAGTATAAAAATAGTAAATACGTAATAATGAACCAGCTTAGAGTACGTTCTTAGTACCGATGCAGTCATAAAATAAGTTTTAATTGTTTTCAATGGAGTAATGGTGTGTGAGAGCTCTAGTGCAGTTCCGAGTGAGTGAAGACCATGTGTACAGGCCCAGAGTCTCACACGGGGCGGCTTGTAGACAGGGTCCGATTCCTCCCACCTGCGCTTTGAGAAGCGGAAGTGCAGAGCAGGCGTTTGTGACAACACACATACCCAGTGGCTCGATCCTTCCACGCCCACAGCCCCCCACCCCAAGCATCTCCTCTCCTGTGCACCGGGGCTGATGGGACCAGAGTGGCCCCTTCACCAGGAACAGCCAAAAGGAGCTGCTCGGGGACAGAGAACCAGGCAGGACAGGCTCTGTCTCAAAGGTGCTGCAATGAGCAGTGGCCATTCCAAAAGGAAGTGGAAGTATGAGGAAAGAATCAGCAAATGGCAGGAGGAAAAGCTAGCAAAGACACAGAGAAATGGAGACAAAGCAATTGAATCGTGAGAATGGTGGAATGAAGTGAGGATCCCCAACTCTCGTCGGGTCTGGGGCTGGGGCTAGCTGGTCTGGTTCCTGGATGGACCTTGAACACAACACCCACCTCCGTTGACTGAGTGCCTTCCATCTTCCAGGCCTTGGGCTAAGTGGCTTGCATGCATCATCTCATTTAACCCCCCAACCACCCTATGGAGGTGATTTTATGTTCATCCTATTTCCCAAATGTGGAAAGGAAGCTTAATTTATTTGCTCAAGGTCACATAGCTTGCAAGTGGAAGAATGAGGTCTCCAACCCAGACTGTTGGACTCCAAAGTCCACAATTTAACCAATAAACCCTCTTGCTTTGCCAAATTCCAAAGTCCGTTCCGGTCTCCATGAAGCTCAGCAGTTCACTTTTCTTGGTTTCTCTCCAGATCCTTATCTTCAATGTGTCATATGTGTCCTTGCAACTCACTGGACTAAAGGACTTGAGGCAGTCTGAGTGTCTGCTCTTTGTCTGCAATAGACCAGCAGTCCAGGGGAAGGCCAAGAAGGAGAGAAGGAAGACCTGGGGCGAACAACAGCAGTAGACACAAAAAGAGAAGCCCGTGCGGAGCTGTGTCTCAGCGAAGAGAAGCCCCAGTTTGCTGTCATGGTGAGGATGCGCTTCAAGGGCTTGGGAAGAGGCCAGATTAGGGAGAGTCCAGAGAGTAAGACCAAAGAGGTTATTCTTTCCCCCATAAAAAAATGGGCTTAAACAGGAGGATATGTGTACAAAGCAATGTTTAAGAAGCTTTGTGTGGTGGCTTAACCAGGATGAATTTGCCACAGAGAGGCAGGAGACTGACTACTTTTACAACAGCAGGACAAAGATAACCAAGATAACCAAGTTTGAACTGGGGTGGTAGCGTGGGGGATGGGGAGTGAGTGCATTGTAGAGAGAGACTGCACAGGAGCGATTAAATGAAGGCAGGGGGGAAACAGAGGGAGGAACTTTCTACGATAATGCCCAGAAAAGAACTCTGAAAGCTCAGTGACAGAGATTTCTAGTTGTCCGCAGTATCCCTTTGCCCCTTCAGTACAAAAGCTCATGGTTTTTAGCTGGGCACATGCTGCCCAGGGTAAGCACTATATTCTCCAGCCTCCCTGCAGTCCGGTGTGGCTATGGGTGTCTCCTGCAGAAATGGGCCTGCATTAGTGTCCGTGTTGTGCTCTGCCACTGGCTGGGAGCAGCCATGGGAAGAGTGATCTTTCTTGGTCACAATGTGGTGGCAGATTCAGATTTGGAGAGCAGCAGCTGGGACCATTAGTCAATTAAGATCTGAGAGGCTCATTTCATCGCTGCCACAAGCTTTTCCTCCATTTTTTTTTTTTCCCCATTTTATTTCTTCTTGCTGGTTCCATGCTCAGGCAGACTTTCCCCTAATGACTGCAAGATGGCTGCCACAGCTCCGGTATCACATCTCACCATGTAAACCAATAGGAAAGAGGACTGGCTTTTTTCCCAGCAGCCCTTGTGAAAGTGTCATTGTGTCTCATTTGTTCTGACTGGGTCACATGCCCACTCCTGAACCAATCACTGTGGCAAGTGAAATAGGCCTTGCTAATTGGCTGAGATCTAGACCACAAGCTCCACTCTTAGAAGGAGGGATGACACTCTAGCCAGATTCTGGGGTCAGAGAATAAGGGCTGAGGCTGAGTTCCTAAAGAAAGATGGAATAGAGGGGAATTAAGCTGGGAAGACAACAAAAAGAAATGTTTTTCATAATAGTATTTAATGTCCTCACACTTATTTCCCCCTAGATCCCGTTTTCAGGAAGCATTTTGCTGAGTTACTTATGCAAAGAACATATTGAGAAATGCTGGACTTTAGAAATGTAAGAAGTGTATTATATCTGCATAATTACACCTCTGGTTACTCTTTACAAATGGGCCATGAGAGTTAGGAATATTTGCAAAGAGAAAAAAAAGTCTCCAAATTAAATGGGGTCACATGGGTTGATTGAAACATCCAGTTGCCTCTTCTTGTTATATTCTATTTCCTTAGATATTTTTTTCAAAAACAAATAGAGAATTTGCCATATTTTATGCATTTTTAAGAGAAAAGATAATGAGACTCCATACATTTCCCCGAAGTGTCCTTAATGACCTTTCTATTGCATCTCCAGTGCCCTTGTAGCCTCCTAGATGGGAATTGATTATGGGTCTTCATTCTCTTATCACTGACTGCACCTATGGGAAAACAGGCCATGCCCTTCCCCTCCCATCTGCTCTGGGGGTTAATGTCCAGATAAGATCCTAACAGAAAGAAACAATTTGGATCCAGCCACCGTGAGCCAGTGGGGCTAGGTGGCCTGTGTTTTAAAACACTATGTCCTGGCATGTGCGAAATGATAACATCTTCACTGATTGTGAGGAGTTACATGACAATAAAAGCACCTTCAAAAAAATTCATCATGGCACATCATACTTAACAGACTGCATTTTAAAGTTTATAAAAGACAAATCATAAATACCGTTCTTAGTGTTCTATAGTTTCTCTTTAGAATAAATAATAAGATTATCAATAATAAGAAGAAAAAGAATAGCAGCAACAACTATGATTCACTGAGGCCTTTCTATATGTCAGGCACTCTGCTAAGTACTTCATACGCAGTATATTGTTTAATCTTTACAACCATAAATGGAGGAGATAATATTATTGTTCCCATTTTACAGATGAGAATATTGAAGCTCAATGAAATTAAGGGGCAGATTCAAGACCATATAACTAAGAAGTAACAGAGTCAGAATTTGAAGGCAGGTCTGTCTGATTTCAATATGCGTGTTCTTAAAATTAGTGTGCTATACCCTGTGATTTAATGACAGGCTCTTTTCTCCCCTAGCGTACCTGTCTCATGGGGATACTGGGAGAGTCAAATGCAGTAAAATGCGTAAAGACGTTAGATACTCCCCTGCCTGCAGGAACTGGCCCTTTGGGAGCTGCAAGTTTTATT
>CAUYSK010104925.1:0-38569 GCA_963575035.1 Avahi laniger
TGGAAATCAATATTTCAAGCAAATGGAAGCCAAAAGAAGGCTGGTGTAGCAGTTTTGATCTCATATAACTTAGTTATTAAATCAACAAAAGTAATGAAAGACAAAGAGGGCCACTATATAATGGTGAAGGGTACAGTCCAACAAGAAGACATAACAATTCTAAATATGTATGCGCCCAACCTAGGTGCACCCAGATTCATAAAGCAAACTTTAACCTAAATAATATGATGAAGAGCATTATAGTAGGAGATTTCAACACCCCACTGACAGCACAGGACAGATCCTCCAAAAAGAAAATTAACAAAGAAATTAGGGACTTAAACATAACTCTAGAACAAATGGGCCTGACTGACATTTATAGGACATACTACCAAAAAACACAGAATATGCATTCTTCTCATCAGCTCACGGGACATTATCTAAGATTGACCAATTTTAGGTCACAAAGAATGCCTCAAAAACTTTTAAAAAATAGAAATTATACCATGTATCTTCTCAGATCACAGTACAATAAAAATACAAATCAACAACAATAGAAACTCTCATCTCTATACAAAGTCACGGAAATTAAATAACTCCCTGCTGAACGATTCCTTCATAAACAACAAAATAAAAATGGAAATCAAAAGATTCTTTGAACTAAATGACAAAGGTGACACAAGTTATCAAAATCTGTGGGACACAGTCAAAGCAGTCCTGAGAGGAAAGTTTATCTCCTTAAACACTCATATCCAAAAGTCAGAAAGATCACAAACAGACAACCTAATGAATTGACTCAAAGAACTGGAAAAAGAAGAACAGACCAACCCCAAAACCAGCAGAAGAAGGGAAATTATTAAGATCAAATCAGAGCTTAATGAAATTGGCAACAGGGAAACTATACAGAAGATTAATAAAACAAAATGTTGGTTTTTTCAAAAAGTAAACAAAATTGACATGCCCCTGGCGAAACTCACAAAAAACAGAAAAAAAAATCTCTAATAAGCTTCATCAGGAACAAAAAAGGAGAAGTTACAACTGATGCCATGGAGATTCAAGACATAATTTATGAATATTACAAAAATCTTCATGGACACGAACTGGAAAACGTGGAGGAAATGGACAAATTTTTAGAAACACACAGCCTCCCTAGGCTCAACCAGGAAGAAACAGAATTCCTCAAAAGACCAATATCAAGGGCTGAAATTGAAACAGCATTAGAAAAACATTCCAAAAAAGAAAAGTTCCGGACCAGATGGTTTCACACCCGAATTTTACCACACCTACAAAGAAGAACTGGTGCCTGTCCTACCCAAATTATTCCACAACACTGAGAAGGATGGACTCCTCCCCAACACATTTTATGAAGCCAACATAACCCTGACACCAAAACCAGGAAACGATGCATCAAAAAAAGAAAACTACAGATTAATATGCCTTATGAATATAGATGCAAAAATTCTCAACAAAATTCTAGCTAACTGAATCCAGGTGCTTATTAAGAATATAATCCACCATGACCAAGTGGGCTTCATTCCAGAGATGCAGGGATGGCTCAACATATGCAAATCTATAAACATAATTCACCACATAAACAGAAGCAAAAGCAAAAACCATGTGATTCTCTCAATCGATGCAGAAAAAGCATTAGACAAAATTCAACACCCTTTTATGATAATAATGTTTAACAAAATAGGTATAGACGGGACTTACCTAAAAATGATACAAGCCATTTATGACAAACCCACAGCCAACATCATACTGAATGGGGAAAAATTGAAAGCATTCCTACTTAGAACTGGAATCAGACAAGGTTGCCCACTATCTCCACTTCTATTCAACACAGGGCTGGAAGTCCTGGCCACAGGAATCAGGCAATAACAGTGGAATTAGAGGCATACAAATGGGAACAGAAGAGATCAAACTCTCACTATTTGCTGATGATATGATACTGTATCTAGAAAACTGCAAGGATTCAACCAAGAGGCTCCTGGAATTGATAAATGAATTCAGTAAAGTCTCAGGATGCAAAATCAATAAACACAAATCAGAGACTTTCATATACACCAACAGCAGTCATACCAAGAACCAAATCAAAGACTCAATTCCCTTCACAATAGCAGCAAAGAAAATAAAGTACCTAGGAATACACTTAACTAAGGAGGTAAAAGACCTCTACAGGGAGAACTATGAGACACTGAGGACGGAAATAGCAGAAGACGTAAACAAGTGGAAAACCATACCATGCTCGTGGGTCGGCAGAATCAACATTGTTAAAATGTCTATACTACCCATAGTGATCTACAGATTCAACACAATCCCTATTAAAATACAAACATCATTCTTCACAGATGTAGAAAAATTAATTTTACGCTTCGTATGGAACCAGACAAGATCTCGCATAGCAAAAACAATTCTAGGCAATAAAAACAAAATGGGAGGCATCAATTTACCAGATTTCAAACTCAATTACAAAGCTGTAATAATCAAATCAGCTTGGTACTGGCACAAAAACAGAGCCATTGACCAGTGAAACAGAACTGAGAATCCAGATATAAAACCATCCTCATATAGCCAGCTATTCTTTGACAAAGCAGACAAAAAACACACACTGGGGAAAAGAATCCTTATTTAATAAATTGTTCTGGGAAAATTGGATAGCCACATGTAGGAGACTGAAACAGGATCCAAACCTCTCACTCTCACAAAAATCAAGTCATGGGGCTCACAGATCTAAACCTAAGGAGTGAAACTATTAGAATTTTAGAGGAAGATGTTGGAAATACTCTTCTAGACATTGGCCTAGCCAAAGCATTTATGAAGAAGACCCCAAAGGCAATTACTTGTTAACATTATATTTTTTTAAAAAAATAAAATAACTCACATGTTGTGAAAGAGAAGAAAAGACTGTTTAACATATACAGGGGAAAAAGAAACATACTTAGTTAGGTCATTGACTTTTGTTTTTATGTTTCTATCATGACAAGGTCTAATATTACTTGAAATTTTACTAATTTCAGGCCTCTTTAGATGCAAAGTAACCTCTATCAGAAAGTAATTTGTTTCTAATATCAAAGCCTCATGATGTAGTCAGTGCGTGAGCGGAGGCAGTATATACACATCAGGCTGGGAGAGGTTTAACAAACTGCCGAGGGCTCAGTGTAATAGTAGCATAAAAGGAACTGGGTGGAAAGAGTAATTGCATGAAAGACAGGAGAGCAATGTGGCTGATGAGAATGTGCCATCCTCTGTCTTCTCCATTCTTCTTGCCATGAGGAAGAGAGAGAAAACACACACACACATACGCACGCGCGCGCGCGCACACACACACACATACACTCAGGAGCTCTGGGCAGCTATAGGGAAGAGATATATCCTAAAGTTTCTCCTGAGACCACAGGAAGTTTAAATAAGACCTAGTCTGTCATGTAGGGATTGTCATCAGGGTCCCCCATGTTTGTGATAAAGAGGACAATGAAGACAGATGTCATGATCTTCTTAAATAGGGAGAGCAAATGAAAGCCACCCAGGATCCATTTTGAAAACCTGCAAGGACATTAAAGCTTCAGATCAACCAAGGTCCATAGGAGTGTTTGGGTAAGCCTTTCTCAGTTTATACAATTTCATTTTCTGAAAATTGTACATGCTATTAGATATGCCAAGGGCAGAGAGAGTAGTGGTCAAGTAAGTTTGGAAACTGTACGTATGATACCCTTTTTGAGGTTTCACAATGCCAGTAATCAGATTAAAGGTCCAGCAGTCCAGCAGAAAACAGACCTGTTTAAATTTGTCTAAGCCAGCATGTCTTGAACTAATTTTGGATTTCTATCTTTGTAATATATTTAGTAACACCCTAAAAAGCTGTGTTCATGGGAACTCTAGTTTGGGAACTGCCGAGTTTGAAAATATGTGTTAGAATCAGGCTGCAAATGAAACCTGGCCCTGGGTTATTACACAGTGAGAAATGAGCATTAAAGAGTAATGAGAAACCATCTACTCCACTTACAGATTTACATTACTTTAAAAATGTATATTAAATTCTTTTATACTTTAATATATAAACATATAAACATAAATAAAAATAAATAAATATAAATATACAGATATAGATACAAAGTCCTATTTTTATCTTTTATAAATATACTAGAATAAACTTACCATCTGGGACATTTAGTCATGGACAATCTAACTACGGTTAAGGCATCTGGTGACGTCAGTTATGCAGAGAGCATCTAGAAGATAGATTCTGAAATGGTAGCCTTATAAAGAAACACACATGCTCTAACTGTTCACAAAGCACAATGACTTTTATATATTGTAGGTATTTTATATTTTTTCTATATTTTTCTATATTTTATATATGTTTTATCTATTTTTGTATATATTTTGTATATTTTTAAAAGATCTTTCGAAATAATATGCCCAGCCAAGCTAATATTGGACCAATATGCCAAACCAAAGCAAGAAAACAAATTCTCATTATTTGTTACAATTTTACTAACAGTGTAGAAAGTTCTATTTTAGAATATCACAAGGAAGGCAGCAGATTAGATGTGAGACAGTTTATTTGCCACATAGTCTGGCGATCTTGGAAAACCCACTTCTATCATCTGGACTCCCTTCGTCCAGGCAGGAAAATGGAGTGATGTCTGCAGCAATTCGGGGCTTAGTGAGGAGAGAATTCCATACATCATCCCTTTGATTCCCACGTTTATTCAAAATGGGAAAGGACCAAGCATAGGTGCACATTTATCCGGTTCCTGCCATTTCGTACTTCATATGGCTGTTTCAGAATTATAGTGATGATTTTAAGGGCGAAGAAATGGAAACTGGGAACAAAAAATGATCACTACATTTTCTCAAAGAAAGGAATGTTGTCATAGTCTTATTCTTTGGGACTTTGTCCAAAGATATTCCTCACTCTAATAGCCTTGAAGTTTCAGTTCATATGTGATATTCAGTAAAAAGGATTTTTTTTCATTCTGTTAGTCAGAGATATAACAATCCAAGTATCTTTTATGAAAAAATCCTAATAAAAGTTGTTTGAGATAGAGTGTTACACAAGACATGACCTTTTCCCAGAAGCAGCTGTTAGGGGAGACATTCGAATTAGAAAACACACACACACACACACACACACGCACGCACGCACGCACGCACGCACGCATGAAAAAAATGAAGGAGAGAACAATTAATTTAAAAAGAAAACTGTAAAACACAGAGGAAATTGTTATAGGCCCCTGAGTGGAGGTTTTTGCAAGATCTTGGTGTTCGTGGGGAAAAGAATTTCAGGACACACCACATAAGCCAGGCAAGCGAAAGCTTTATTGAAAGCGATATTGCACTCTCAGGGAAGAGAGGGGCCGGCTGGAAAAAAGCAGCAGCACTTGGAGAAGGTGGTTTAGATCTTCTGTAGATTTACTAATTGAGGGGAGAAATATTCAAGGCCAAGGGGTTGACTTTTGCTAAGAATTTAGGTGGTAATTCCTAGAATTGGGTTCCCTCCCATTTTCTTGCTTCATATGGTTATTTCGGAACTATCATGGTGACTCCAAGGACAGAGAAATTTTAAAACCATGATGTATATGATATATAATTAGTTGAAGTTCACATAAGGTGGTAGAGATAGCTGAAAAGTTGGCCAGTTCTTGCCTGCGGTTATCAGCCCCACTAGTTAGCCCCTTCTGTTTGAAGGTTGTTTATTTTAACACCTGCACCCAAAGTCCAAGCCCCCGCATCTGCTCTCAGCCATCTCCTAGTCTCCTACTCTAACAAAACCTCTTAACAGAAGTTTGTGAGTGGGATGATGTTCTTATCCCTCGAATCAGAGCTTATGTTCCTTGAGGGTTGCAGCCCAAACCTGACCTCTATTATAACCACTCCCGGAGTCCAAGATCCCAGGATCTAGCCAAGCCCTTGCAACATAGCGGACAGTAGGCACACAAAATTACTTTGAGATGGTCACTTGATTTTACGCCATGGCACCACATTCTTTTATTACTCAGATATATTCATTCACTCACCCATTTATCAGTTTATTCTTTCATTCATTTGTAGCATATTATGGTTAAACACTACACTGCGGAACAAAGTTAAAACAATAAGAACATTTAAGTCCTTCAGCATGGCAGAAGCTCTGCTCTTGATTGCTTTTGTTATCTCTGCTCGCAAGGAGACCCCGTGGAAATTGCCACGTGGGCGCCCGGCTTGGCGAATCAATATGCTTTGTTATCACTTGTTCCCAGCTGTAGTGCTGCCGTTGCCCTGGCGCCAAGCACTCTCACCTCTTGGGAGACACCTGGAGAGGTTAATTAGTTTACAGCGGGCCATAATTAGGAGCAAAAGACAGCAAGAAAGAAACTCTTAAGAATTCTGACAGAAAACATTTGCAGAGGTGAAGCTGTCGGCTTGAGCAAACTGCAGTGTTTTAACTAGAAATTATGCACCTGAAAGTTGGGAAATTGTTAGATAGGAATGCCAGGTGAAGGCATAGTTACAAAGGATAAAAGACACCCAGGGATACCACAGTCTTAAGAAGGCGTGGTGTGACGAAGCAGACATTTTGGCCAGTCAGCTTATTCACGGCAACAATAACCACAGTTACTAATCCTTTATCATTTACCCTGTGCTCAGCACTACATATTTTATCTGAGCTCCACAGCAACCATGGAAAGTGAATGTTACAGACAGCATTATGCAGATGGGAGAAAGATTACAAAAGGAGGGGTCACTTGCACCAAGTCACATTCTTATCACCAAACAAACCTGGATTCAGATGCACAAGTTTTAGACTCCAAATTCCCTCTAGACCCCATGTCTGGAGTCCATCAATCTGTATTTATCCTGCTTCCTAATATTGCCTAACAAGGAATGAGCTGGATTCTCAGGGACTATCTCCATTTAACTCATTTATCTTCTATCCCAGAAATGTAAGACACCAAGAGAGAAAGGAAAAGAAAGGTCCGAGAGAGGATTCAACTGGTTTAAATGTCTAATCAGGACCAGTAGTATAAATGAATCCCAATTTGCTCCAAGAGTTTCTTTGGTTAGTAACCCAACCAAAGGAAAATAGAAATTCAAGAAATGGAGAAAGAAAGATATCCCAGAAGCCCATAGCTTCATTCCTCTCTTAATTCAGGCAGATCCCTAGGGGATAACATACCCCTCAGAACCACCTTCCTCCAACCACTTACGAAGCCTCCAGGCCTCTCTATCTCTTCACTCCTTTTAATTTTTCTTCATAGCACTGTGTTTTTTTATTTTTTGTTGTCTGTCTCTCCCACCACAATGTCAGCTCCACAAGGCCATGAAATGTGGTTGTTTTATTAACTATTTCATCTCAAACACCTAGAATAGTACCTGAAACACAGAAGCATGTTTTTGAATAAATGAGAGAATAAATGAAGGAGGGATGAATATCCATTTTGTAAATGGAGAATCAGGAATCTGAATTTCCCAGAGGTGAAGTAATTCGCACAAGTTGCAACATTTGTAAATACTACATCTATTATGAGAACTTGAGTCTGCATCCTTACCCTGGCTCTATCCGTACACCAGACTGTCTCCCATGTATGATGTGGCCCTTTGTAAACTTCTACCCAGCCAAGGAAAATCGTCAGCAAATTTCTGATATCCTACAACATTATTTAAATGAATAAGGGTAGAAAGTAGGTGAGGATTATTTTTAATTGAGATTATCGGACTCCTCAGAAGCTATGTCCTGGTCATGCAAGAATTGATTTATAAACTTAAATCAAAATCATCCACTCTATATTAGTTCTTGAAATCTACAACATGTTTGAAAAGTCTTTCATATGTTCATAATCTGTGAGGCACTAATTCCACATCTGGGAATATATTCTAAAGTAGTACTACAAAATAAGGTAGTTGTATGCAATTATTTATAACCATTAATCTTTTTATGAAGAATTTAAATGTCAAATAATAATAGTGCACTAGTGAAACATTTTGATGGTACATAAATACTCTTATGAGAGACAGTTAATTGGATAAAAAGTAGTTGTATACAGCATTATATATATGTGTATGTATGTATATAACAGGTTGAGTATCCCTTATCTGAAATGCTTGGGACCAGGAATGTTTTAAATCTGGATATTTTTTGGATTTGGGATGCTCAACCTGTATATATATATATATATAATATATATATATGAATTATTCTACAATATAACCTTACTAGAGACTGAGTGGTAGATGCATCAATGCTTTATAGAAAAATAAACCACTTGCTTTGCTAATATCTAAGTTTTCAATGAATATATTGTCTTATGTAAAATTTATAAACAAAGCAGAATAAGGCAAATGTAAAGCAAAACAACAAAGAAATAACTACTTCCCGCCTGATCAATTATTAGCTATTTTCAGTATGTAATTTACTGATTGAATTGTGACAATGAGTTAGGAATCATCCTGTGAGTGGTTCCTTTTTCAAAATTACCAAATTTGATTCTGTACTGAGACACAACCACAGTTAGCCGTCATGTTTATTCACACTCATTTCTAATCTCCATCTAATTGGATTTTCAATAACAAATTCTGCAAGTGAGTCCAGGGAAAAACTACACAAACAAAATAAAATCAGGACATGTACATCATAAAATGGAGTTTTACGCAAACATACTTTACATTTATCTTGTGAAGCACATTCAATATTCCTCAATTTGACTCTGACACAGCTGGAGGCTGGTAAATTAATACCAGGCCAGATAGCTTAAACATACAAAAATGAATACATTAAGAAGGACACATCAATTGAAATGGTACTGGAAGCAATTTAGACATCGGCAAGTGCAAATCAAATCTGACCTTATAGACCTCAGTAGAGGAAATGAAGAAAGACTATTTATGAACTTTTAAGCAGTATAACCCCTGGAATGAGATAAACAGGGGCATGTGAAATAAATATCTTGCAGTATTAAAAATTTTATTTCTTTTTCAATATTTGCAATTACATATTTGAACATCATAACTAGAAGCAATAGATCATGGTGTTATCTTGGATTAGATAGGAGGGCTATTTTGAAATAAGAAATTAAAGTAATTGATGGGAAAATGAGAACAGAAGCTCAAATAAAGCACCTGCTCTTTATTAAATGTTTTAATTAGAAATACATATAACTTGACTTGTCGGATGACCCCAAAATTCTCACAAGAGAAAATGCTTTTCCTAGACAACTTGTTAGGGATGTGTGCATCGTAAGTCTTTTGTATAATCTTTCTCTGATCAGAATGTTAGATGTTATTGATGGCTCTAGCATGATTAGGGTGTTATTCCTTCTGGGAAGTGTCTTAAAATTCCAGCCATCAAACTGTCCGCATCCATCACTCCTTCACACATTAGCTTACTCACAGAGCTTTATTGACTACACACTACCAACCTGGCCAGCTTCTGAGCAGGGAAATACAAAGATAAATAGGACAGAATCCCTGCCCTGCAGGACTTCACTGTCTAGTGAGGATGAAAGACAAAAAAGCTATTACAATAGAATGAGTTAGTGCTCTTATCACAAAGCACTACTGTATGAGTATAGAGGGACACTCAACCTCATCTGGAAGAATATACAAAAATAAAAAGCTTCATGGAGGAGGAAACATGTGAGCTGAAATTTTAAAGACAACTTGGCATTGGTAGGGAAAAAGGTAATACTGAGTTAGAGAATTTCTGGCAGAAAAAAAGAAGTCCGTGCAAAGATTCAGATGTCAGAGAGAATACCGTACTCACCACATTGCTGGTGCTTTAGTATTGCTACAAAGTCATGAGCCTTTGGAGATTATGTAGAAGTTGTGGCTGACAAGACACATATGGACCAAGCAATTAAATGTCAGGCTGTTGACTTTTTTCCATGTCTTGGCACTTTCCCGTAACTGTGACTCGAGCAGGACCTATTATTTCACTATTTTCTCCCTGCCCCTTCTGCTCTAGTTGTATCATAACAACCAGCTGCTAGACGTTTGGGAGAAGACCTAGAAACAAGTAAGAATCGCAGCAAACAAGGAAATGTTGGATTGTTAACTGGATTTTGGAAACACAGACTAGGTTTTATACTCCTAGGATATTGCACAACCAATAAGAAGACTCTAAGAGGAGCAGGAGGTTGCAAACCTGACTCTGGTCAGTTAGTTGCCTGTATGTGCAAGTAACAGCAATAATGGCAGTCTGCACCAACACAGGACGTGAGAGAAGGATCAAAGGTGAATGATGTTGGAGCTTCCCTACATCCCAGGACATACTATGTCTGGCAGTGTATTTACAGTAATTGAGGAAGCATTGATTACATCTCGGGCACTGTGCTACAGAAACGGGAGGAGGCAAGTACTGCCCACATACACTGGGGGGAGTGAGGAGGCAGGATGGCACTGAGAACGCCAGGCTCTCAGGCAGTGGAGTGTGGCTGCAGTAATTGAAGTGGGGGAAACTGGGTGACTGGAGAGAGAGGAAGAATCAAGATGATAAAAATCCTCAGTTTCTCACTGGTCTTGGGTATCATCCTGAAAGAAGAGAGGAGACAGCAAATGTTTTTAAACAAATAACTATGGATGATAAACCAAGGGAGACAGACTTTGAGTAGGGCCACCAGCTGTGCAAGTAACAGAAGCAAAATGAGACGATGACCAACCAAAGAAGTAAATAAAGTAGTATCTCACCTACTTCAGATACCCACCATTTCTCACTTAGAGTTTTTCTGTGTATTGTATTGAAGTACCGTTTTATATACAATAATATGCATATGCCTTAAGCATTCGATTGCATGAATTTTGGCAATTAATGGGGATAGCTTTGAATCTATAGGTTGTTCAGGGTAATGCCATTTTAACAATATTAAGCCTCCCAATCCATGAACAGAGATACATGTGTTTTCATATATCTCTTTCTTCTCTAATATTTTTCATCAGTGTTTTAGAGTTTTCAGTATATATGCTATTCACCTCCTTAGTTAAATTTATTCCTAAGTATTTCATTTTAGGGCATGGTGTTGTAAATGGGATTATTTTTCTAATTTTCTTTTTAGATAGTTCTTTGGTAGTGTATATGAACATGCCTAATTTTTGTATGTTGATTTTGTATGCTGTAACTTAACTGAATTCATTTATTAGTTCTAACAATTTTTATTTTTAATTTTTTAATGGAGTTTTTAGGGATTTCCATATGGAAGATTGTGTGATCTGCTATCAGGAACAATTTTACGATATACTTTCTGATCTGGATGCATTTATTTCTTCTTCTTTCCTAGTTACTCTGGCTTGGACTTCTAATACTATGTTGAATAAAAGGGGTGAGGGTGGGCATCTTTACCTGGTTTTTGATCTTAAAGGAAAAACTTTCAGTTTTTCATCATTGACTATAATGTTAGCTGTGGGTATTCATCATACCTGGCCTTTATTATTTTGAAGATATATTATTACATTTTTTATCATAAAGGGATATTGAATTTTGTCAAAAGCATATTCTGCATTTATTGGGATGATCATGTGATTTTTATCCTTTATTCTGTTAATGTAGTATATCACTTGAATTGATGTTCATATGTTAAACCATCCTTGCATCCCTGAGATGAATTCCACTTCAACATGGTATATGATCTTTTTAATGTTCTCTTGGATTTGATTTGCTGGTATATTGTTGAGGATTTTTGCTTCTGTATTTATTGGGATATTGGCCTATAGTTTTATTTTCTTCCATTGTCTTTTTCTTATTAGTTTATGAGTAATTCTGGTCTCATAAAATGAATTCGGAAATGTACTCTCCTCTTCAATTTTTGGAACAGTTTGAAAAGGTTTCAAATTAGTTATTCTTTAAATATTTGCTAGAACTCACCAATGAAGTCATCTGGTCCCCAACCCTCTCTTTTTTGGGAGGTTTTTGATTAATTGAGTCAATCTCTGTACTAGTTATAAGTCTGTTTATACTTTCTCTTTCTTCATGGTTTACTGTTGGTAGGTTTTATGTTTCTAAAAATTTATCCAATTCTTCTAAGTTATCCAGTTTTTTGGCAAATAATTATTCATAATAATTTCTTACAATCATTTTTTTGTGATCATATTTGTTTTTGTGGAATCAGTTGTAATGTCTCCTCTCTCATTACTGATTTTACTTGAGTTTTCTTTGTTGTTTTTTTTTTTTTCCTTAGTGAGCTAAGGTATTGTCAATGTTGTTCTTCTTTTTTTTCAAAAACCCAACTCTTAGTTCATTTTTTCCATTGTTTCTCTATTTCTATTTTGTTTCTGCCCTATTCTATTCTAGTAAATCTGTTTGATCTTGGACTTCTTATATTCTTCAGATTAACCCCATTAAACCATCATAAATGATTTTAATCTTTTACATATATTGATGAGTTTGAATTGCTAAGATTTGGTTTAAAAAATTTACTTCTGTGTTTATGAGATATATTTGTTTACATACTTCTCACAGAGAGTACAATCTTTATATAAGAATTGGTCTTCAGTTTTCACAAATATACTGTTGATATCAGGGTATTACTCGTTCCATTAAATGCAATCAGAAGTATTCCATTCTCTTCCATGTTTAGTAAGTTTGTGAAAGATTACTATTACTTCTTTTTTTGCCATCTTAAAAATATTAAATGTTCTGATCCATAAACATAGAATTTTTTCCCATATATTTGTGTCTTTAATTTCTTTCAACAGATATGCAGCTTTTAGTGTATAAGGCTTGTACTTTTTAAATTAAATTTATTTCTAATTATGTTCTATTTGTGATGCTATTATAAATGAAACTCTTTTCTTAATTTTATTTTCAGATTGCTGATTGCTGGTATATAAAAATACAATTTTGTATATGGATCTTATGTTTTCTAGTCATATTAAACTCATTTATTAATTCTAATAGTCTTTTAATGGATTGTTTAGAATTTTCCTTATGAAGATGATGTCATTTGTGAGTAGATACAGTTTTATTTCTTTCTGCCCAATGTGAATGTCTTGTTTTGTTTTCTCTTGCCTGATTGTCTCCCCTGACAGAACCTCCATTAAAATGCTGAATAGAAGTGGTAAGAGTAGATATCTTGTTTCTGATCTGCGGAGAAAGTATACAGTCTTTAATCATTAAATTTTAAGTAAGTAATATTGACTTTCAGTTCAATGTATCTACAATCAGATTCATAAATTCCATAAAAACAATAATTGTATAATCCCTTCAGTTTATCCTAGTACCAGTTTTAGTATGTATGTTCAATGAATTGTGGATACTATCATCATCTTCATCATCCTCATTTTTGGCAAGCTCAGCATATGGATTTAAGACAATAGTCCTTAACCTCAAGGAGTCACCACTCTAGGCCCTGAGTAACAAATATATTTTATTTCATTACCACATTTAATCAGCCATTAGTGGCTGCCTGTATTACCAAAGCTTAAAGGGTTGAATTTGACCTCAACAGAGAAGAGTGATGTGCCTAATTAGCCATATTTGTGATGACTTGTGAGGTTTAGTGAATATCTTAATGCCTTTTATTTACTGATGTGGTCTAGATGTAGACACACTAATACGTAAATTGGAGCCCACAGTCCAGAAACTCACCACCGCTATTAATATAATAATAACATACAAAGAGTAAAAGCATCCAATGCTATGATACATGCAATACAGGATGATTTGCTATTTGTAATGCCACGTTTTCCCGTAGAGAAATTTTTTTGATTTCAGGCATATGAAGTCTCATTAACAACACTTGTTGCAGTAATGGCAGGTAAACTCCATTTCAGTTTTCTGAAAAGTACTCCAATATCAACAATATCTGCATGAGCTTATCATAATTTTCCCTCCTCAAATAATTGCAACATGAATTTTGATTATTTGAATTGAGTGAAAGGCCTATTAAGTCCAACTTGAGAGCATTGTTGGTTTCCATGGTTGAAGAACGGTACGAATGTATGCTTGCCTTTTGGCTGCAGGGATCATGTTCTACTTGAAGCTTCATTTTGTATTACTGCCTCTGGACTATGCGCAGTAATTCACTTCTTTCAACCAGCTTCAAATGACTGCCTTCTTTCTTTTTTCTCCATCCATTTTTCCTACTTTCTTTCTTTTTTCTTTCCATTTACAAAAATAGTGCTTTAGTTTTGTATGCCTTCCTTTCTTATTTTAGAAAACCACTTTACATTGCTTGACAGGTGACAGCAGTATATAAGTTTTTCTCTCTAATTCACTCTGCTTCAAAGTTCCTAATTTGATTTCTTTCTATTAATTCCAAATTATGCTGTTTTGGTTGCTTTTAATATGTTACTAACCAAAACAATACATTATAGTTAAAAACACTATAAGGAAATTCTACACAAAGTTATCATGAATGAAAAGGAGAATAATGAAGACTTAAAAAGAAAAGAGTGTTTCATTAAAATATAATACATCCGTCAGTTACCACATCATCATTATAAGCTGGCATGAGGGAAAAAAGGAACCTTCAGATTAATACCCTGTCAAGCTGAGCCTTTGACTCCTTCCTGTGTCATACTCTCAGCTCATTTACTTTCTCTCTGTCACTATGAGCCAAATCACTTCCCCAGGAGACTGCCATGTGGAGATCTCTCATTATTTCCAGAGAAAACCAAGTATTAGAAAAAAACACTGAGTTAAAGGTATGCTGTCATATTAAGCTTAATCTGAAAATTTGAGTTCTTTATTAATAAATATTGTGGATTTAATTTTAACACTCAGCAACACATAGACCATCTCTAGGAAGCCAGATACGAATCAGTGGGTGGTGAGAAGGTGTTTCTTAGCATGTATGTATGTATGCATATATGTATTTATTATTATTAACATGTGTTGCAAAACTTTTTACCACAGAGATGATTTTACAGTAAAGTAAACCAACTTTATCAGAGACTAAGATATCCTCTCCTAACTCAACCCGGCTTCTACAGAGATAAGTTTCCTGCTCTTTGTTGTTTGATCTATTCACTATCCTCTAGACTAGGCAGAATGACCCATGATCTTGCTGAGAAAAAAGAAATACTTAGACTCACTTGTTACTCCATCCAGATTAGATAAATCCATTTTTACCTAGGAGGGGGGAAATGCTGAGTAGGTATACCATGCACATCAAGTGGTAGTAAGGGCCAGCAAGGGCAGAGCTGGCAGATTCCAGGGAGTCCCAGACACTTTACAGGAGAGGAAAAAAAAGTGAATTATTAGAATTTCTTATAAATTCAATAAAATTCTTTTAAGACGGAGAAGCAACCAGTAGGGCCAGATTCAGCTGCTGCAGGGAGAGCTGTCCTCCCAGCCCAGGAGAGTCTTGACTTTCTCTTCCTTTAAACTTGCTCCTGGAATAACCCAGATAACCTCCTTCTTGATAATTACTATTACTCATTTTACCTATTTTTAAGTATATTCATGAATATTATATAATATTTTTGTCCTAAAATGATTTTTCAGTTTTATATATAAATGCATGTTTTTTTGTCTCAATTGATTTTACTTTTTTATCCATATACTCATAGTTAGATACTACTCATGAAATAATTTCTAAAATTAGAAATTCATAAAATCATTTTAATCAGTTTTGCAATATTTGAAGAAATTTGTAATACAATGATTAATCATCTATGCAATGAAATTATGAAATAAAATTATATTACTAACTATAACAAAAGTAATGGCTGTACTCATCAAATTAATTTATTTTGCCTTATAGATTGCTTCTTTGTAGATTCTCTCAATTAGAAAATGCTAGATAGATGAAGACATGACTTCACAAGTCCTTTATGATAGAAGTTTGGGCAATGTTACTGTGGAACTATGGGTCTAGTTTATTCTTCTATAGTTTTCATGTATTCATTTGTTGGTTCCTTCATCATATGTTTATTGAGATCCTCCCAAGTTTTGACCACCATTCTAGTCAGTGGAGTCAAAAAGGCTGTCAGGGCTTAGCTCCTGCCCTTGGGTACATGTATTATATGGGGAGGCAACATATAAACCCACAATAGTAACGTGGGTTGGAACAACTCTGGAGGTATAAGCATGGGTTACCATGGAAGCCAGAAAGAAGAAATATTCTGTCTGATTCTAGGGAAGCCTCCTAGAGGAGTCTCTTGGTGCTGGTACTCAGGGGAAGGAGTTGGAGGGACCTACTAACAAGAGGAACAGTATTTGTAAAATCACGGAAACACCTGGACTCATCCTGGGGCCATGAGTGGCTGAGGGGCTGGTAACTATAAAGTTAAGATGTGATTAAGAGATACTTTCTATGTTTTTCTAAGGAGTTTGTGTTTTATCCTATAATTACTAGTCAAGCTCTGCATCTTTATTAACTCAACTCTGCCAACTACTTTGGTGAGAACCTGTGAAAGTTGCTTAATTTCTCTGAATTTTGGCATCTTCGTCTCTTAATATAGCAATGAAAAGTTTTCCTCTCTAGGCTTACACAGAATAACAAAAATTAGGTGATCACACTAAGCATGCTTTAGGCATATAGTTGCTTGCGAAAGTTAGTGATATCTCAATTTCCTTCCTTAAAGAAAGAAATAATATCATCAGATCGGTGCATCTTAAAATGATTCCACTGGGAATTAAAGACAGATGAAATTATAAGTAGGGGTTTAGCCAGGAGTTTAATTCAGGAATTCAAATAAGAGGAGTTAGAGTGCCACACCAGACCTGTGGGATGCGAATGGGCATGAATATGAGGCTGAGTATTTCAAAATTAATAATAATAAAAATAATATAGTTGCCATTAATGAATGTCAACCTCATCAACTCTCTTAGGCACTCTAGTAGTTATCTCATTAACCTATGTGGGAATAATATCCCCAAGTTTTTTTAAGAGAAACAAAAATGAAGATATGGAAAGCTAAAGTAATACCCAGGATAAATGCTCAAGGGAGAATTGGGATTCAAATCTTATTTTTCTGACTCAAAAGTCATTGTTTGTATTACTACACTAGGCATTTAATTTTCAAGAAGCTTTTTATTTCATAGATCCCTGCTAATTACCATCAACACTGTAAGGTGAATTCCCCTCTCCCTGTTTCTCTCTCTTCTCTGCGTCTCATTTTCTTTCTCCTCCTTTTCCATCTTTGTGGCACGTATAATGCCACATTGGTAATTTTTAGTGACAATCAAATTGGTCTTGACTTTTGTTTATCGACAAGTAATGAATCTATTTTCCTTCATTACTTGTAATAGAAGAGTTGAGACAGTTGTTTGTTAATTAGGTCAAAAATGGTTATTAAGTCCCTTGCAAGTGCTGGTCACTCTCTTCAAAAGAAGACTCCCGAATCCCTGAATTAATGCCTTATAGGGATAAAATGTGGATTTTAAATAAAAACGTAAAGAAACTGTATTTAGCTGTGTGAAAAGAAAGCACAATTTAATGACTTGACTTAACTGGAAGCATCTAGAGGAAATTTGAAAAATAGACATGTTCAAGAGCCTTTTCCATACACTGTCAAATACACATATATTTGGAAACACGTTTGATTTAAACAACTGGATAGAATATCTTATGAATATGAACTTTTTGTACCTTACCCAGAAAATGTGTACACACACACATACATACGTCAGGCATTTAGAAGCAAGTAGAGATGGAAACTATGGGTGTTTATAAAGCATCCAGACACATACACACACACAAACACACGCAAAAGCATTGTCAACCAAGAAGAGACAAAAGACCAGGATGCAAAGCAGTAAGACAGAGGGATGGCAATTCAGGAATCAGAGTTCAGCTCAAGGCCAAATTGTGTTCCAAAGAGAGGGAAAGGAGTGGTTGGGCTTTTTAATAGGACCCTGAGGGTGATTATAAAAGTTGTTTTGAATTATCAAGGTGAGGTGGCTGGCTTAGTACATATGTCCATATTTTATTGGTTGTTGCCATTTAGGGTTTGCAGCACTGGTGAAGTTCAACTGTTTTCCAGGATGTTGTGGCCTGTTTCAAAGTTTCAAGGCAAGTTCCTGTGTTTTGGTTTTTGGTCTTTGTTTTTTGCAAGTCTGCAGGTTGTGTGGGTTGTCCTTAGAACGGCTTCCCAACTCCATTTTAGAGCTTTGGACCAGTGATACCATTTCACAGTATAAAAGTGAAAAGTGAATTACAGTCTTTCTGTAAGTTATGACATATTCTCATGGGATTTCTAAAGAAATAAGACTGTTTTTAAAGGTCAAATACTGTACTATTTAATGAGATGTTGTCTACAAGCATGCTTGCTGAATCCACTTCATGCTTATTCCCACTCTGTTAACCTCATGCTTGATATGACCAGCTTGTGCCTACCTATTGTTGGAGTTAGTACATCATATAGAAAGAGTCGGTTTTAATATAAGGAAAGCATGGATTTGAATCCTGACTCCAGAATTTATTTATTTGCCATGTTACTTTGGACACTTACTTAAGCTAGCTGCATCTCATTTTTCTCTTCCAAAAAGTTATTCTTAATAGCTTCCTGATAGAATTGTATGTATTAGTTTTGATTTATAGAAAGAGGGCTGGCACAAAATAAATAATAGCTATTCTGTTATTGTTGTTATTATAAAAGATTCCTCTAAAATATACATTTGTTCCTATCATTTAACTTTCTTAATATCAAGTGTCTGGTATACTATGAAGTAGTAACACTGGTAAAATATGGAAACAGAAACGTTGGAGAATCGATCATTCTGAAACAGGAGGGTGATCATTTTGTCTTTGGTCTGTTCCAGTGGTTCTCCAAGGGTGGTCCACAGCCTCTTTGCATCACCAGGAAGCTTGCTAGCAATACATATCCATGATTCTTACTTCATGCATTGGAGCCTCTGTAGTTTGTGCCTAAGAAACTGTGTATTAACAAGCCCTCCTGGTGATTCTTATGCTTATTTGTGTTTGAGAACCACTGATCTGCACTATCCTTTATGCTTTTCACCTGTACCTTCTTTTCCCTCCCACTCACTCAAGCCACTTTCTGTCCACCCCTTTTTGTCCTGGGAAGATGATGTCCAAGCCACTCACTGTTGAATACATTCTAACCTCAGGCTGTTTATTCAAACTTCTCATCTCCAGAGCTTATTCTCCCCACCCTACACCTCTGTAGAAGAAAGACAAATCAAAAGGTCCAGATGTTTGGTAAATTCACTGACTACTCCTTGAAGAGGTCTCATTGTATGGAACCAGGTTTGAAAGGAGTTATAGTTCTCTGCTTTCTTAAAATTCATCTTTTTTCCTTTTCATTCTCTTAGAGTTAGGAGGTTAGGAATAGCAAGTGAACTTTTGCTGGAGATCAGAAAGAAAGGGGTAAGGAACAGTTGTACCTCGCCCTTGGTGTGCAGGAAGCACATACACAGCTGTAACAATAAAAAAATTACATCTTGGATGATAATAAGAACACCGTCATTTCTAAGTGCCAGGCTCCCCTAGTACACCCTTGACAATTGGTGCTATTACCCTCTAATTATGGCACTATTACCAGCTTCCCTCTGCAAGTAAGAAAAGTAAGGTTTAGACGACTTTCTCAAAGTCATCCTGTAAATTAATGATGAGATTAGGATTCTTTCCTGTACATCCTAACCCCAGAGCTCATGCTTTTAGCTGCCATCCTTGAGTATCTAAAGAAAAGTTGCTGGGTACCTACCTCTTGCTTTCTCCACAGGGTAACATAGTAAGTAGCATCGGCAAACAGTTCAGAAGAAAGGAATTCACATCTGGATGTTCTGTGCACCTTAAGGTTAAAGAGATAAAAGAATAAAATCTGAATGGGTTTTATGTAGCATCTAATCTTATTCGACAGGTTTGGAGTTTAGATATAGATTCCTAGCAAAACATGAAGAAAGTACATCTGCTTATAGTTTCCAGGATTCATGTGGTAGTTTGAGGGAGGTGGCTGTTGAGAAATTTCAGTATTTGGGTTGCAATATCTCTTTTTAGGTTAACTACAACTCACTGTTTATTTGACCTCTGGCATCACCCAACTAAGAAAGTGAATGTTTTATGTTTTTTGCTTTGTTAATGATGCTGTTTTTGCTGGTGTTCCATTTTAATGTAATCTTCTAGAGGGTATCAAACACAGTTTGGCCATTTTATGAATATTAAGACAATCAGTCAGTCATAGCTCTTGTGATTTTCCAAGTATCTTCAGTTGGCACAAGAATAGAAATTTTCTTTCAGGAAACTCACTTAACATCAATATGAATTTCTAATTCAATGATGAATAAATAACAACCATCAATTATTTATAAGGAATGTATTTCAAATTATAGTAATAATGATGTCTCCTACATTGCCTTTATTCCAACAATCGAGTTATTTTGCAATACTAGATCATTGGTCCAGGATATGGCACTTATGATCAAAGACATTTCAGCAATCAAAGGAAAATATACAAATAAATATCAAAGGATGGATTCCTTCTCAAAAATGCCAGATCAGTGTTGACTCACTGCTTGTCTTTATCTGGCCATGGGAAAATTATTATTTTTTGTGTATGTGGGGATTGACTTTCCTTTCAAAGACACACTTTTTCAGTAATTGGCCACATTATTCTTCCAGATCCCTAAGCACCTACTCTCAGAGCAGCCTTCTACTTCCCTCAATATTCAATACATCTCTAATTCTCACTGATACTTTATCACTTTTTTCTTGAGAGCTTGTTTGCAGGTTCTAGCAGGGGAGTGCAGCTACCCGTATACCCTTGACTGAAGAACAGTCCTCCTCTCTTGGGGAAGGTTGTCCTCTTTGACCAAGTGCCCAGCTTTGGGAGGGGCACACATAGAATGGTGAGAGAGGAAGGGAACACCCATCTAGCCAGCCAGATCAGCTGAATCGACCCTGGTGATCAAGGAGGTGACAGATGTGGCAGCCAGATCACCTTCACCTCCATCACTTTTCTCTTTACATCTGTCCTTCAATAAGTCTTAGTGTTGATTCTGCCTCAAAAGACTGATCTCTCCAATGTTTGTCTCTTTCTCATCTGAAGAGTCGGGTGGATGGCCTCCAGGTGCATTTATGCAGATACCACTTTTTATCTTGTCATCATACTGGTAAAGGGATTCGAACTTGTTGTTTCTGTTTTTCCTTGTCTGAACAAGTCCAGTTCTGTTCCCAAAACTCAAAATGGCAAAGTCCTCCATCAGTGAGATCACTCCAACTTTCATTTTCTTCTCATGTAATGCTTTCATTGCTCTCCCCAACCGCGTCTTCCTTCTCTCTCTTATCTGTCATCTTCCACCTCAGAAACATGTGATATCACTACAGGAATGGTCCTTCCTCTTCTTTCAGCTTATCTGAATTTTACCCTTTCATTGCTGGGAAGTGGTTCTCTGATGTGTACATCAGAATGTACACAGTCTCAGCTACATGTGGGCTCAAGCTCCCACTCTATCGTTAGTATCTGTGTGACTCCCATCAAGTTATTTAACAGTGCTAAGCCAGTTATGTAAGTATTTCACAGTGACCTATTACTCATTTCAAAGGGACTTTGGCTTTTTTTTTTTTAGCAGATTAAAAAAACCTTGGCAATGATTCTCAATCTTTTCTGAAAATAACTTTTATAAAAAAATGTAATTAATACCACAATGTAAACAAAACTGAGATTTGCATTGAGGAAGACATTTGCATACTGAAAGGCATCTGAGGCTATATTTAGATATTAAAAGTCTTAAAAATGTAAAAAAAATTAATTTGAAGGAGAAAAAGTTTTGATATGACATATTAATTATACTTTCTAATAGACATAAATTATGGAAGATTCAAATGAGTCAGAAAATATGGAATAGGTGAGCCTGTTGATTAAAGAATGAATTACTGGTATTAGAAATACTTTTTTGTAACACATTCTACTAGTTGTGATCGAAAGCTCTTTCAGCCAGCTCAAGGTCCTTTAGTATATCCTTAATGTTGTTTCATATATATGCATTGACTCTCCAACCTAATTCAAATGCCTTGTGAGCTAAGATTTGTCCTTAACTTATTTTGTATCTACCAGATTGAAAGAAATGATGCTGGACATATGCTTGTAATAGATAGAATTCCTTAGGGTTTAGAAGTGGGCCTGATTGGATTGTCTGAGTTATTCTGAATCAGGATTTATTTATTCTCTATAAATTTGATAAATCTTATTCAAAATGAAAATTTGAGGCCAGTTGTGTTTGTTCACACCTATAATCTTAGCAGTCTGGGAGGCCAAGGTGGGAAGATCACTTGAGGTCAAGAATTTAAGACCAGCCTGAGCAAGAGCGAGACCCTGTCTCTACTAAAAACAGAAACATTAGCTGGGCATGGTGGTGCATGCCTGTAGTCCCAGCTACTCGGGAAGCTGAGACAGGAGGATTGCTTGAGCCCAGGAGTTTGAGGAGGTTGCAGTGGGCTATGATGATACCACCACACTCCAGCCAGGGTGACAGAGTAAGACTCTGTCTCAGAAAAAAAAAAGATTTTATGTGTTATGTCCTCTTCTTGATTCCTCATGATTTGGTCACAGGTCTCTTTTGATTCTCGGTATCTCATCTGAAATGAAAAACTAATTGTTAAGTATCATTCTGGATTATTATTTTAAAAATTAACTCGAAAATACTAATTTGAAATTTTAATATATTATGTCTACATTAATCACATTATGAATTAGCTTTGTCTCTAGTAAGCTCGAGTTTGAGGACAAAGAATATATTATACATAATTCGCACACTGTGTTTCCAGTACTGAAACGTATCAAACTGACAGATGTTTCTCAAACTGTTATTTTTACAAATGGATGTATCCTACCACAGCACAAGGTGGATTTTAGTATTTTAGCTAGCTTGATACTCTTAGTGGAGATTTGTGGAAATGCAAGCTCTGCTCACCCACTGCCTGTCTGAAGTCGCCCTCTGTTGTGCCGCATTCTCTGCTGCTTCTTCCTCTCTCTGTCTTCTGACTACACCCAGCCAACTCCAGATCCCCGATCTGGTTCATTTCAAGTGATTTGATAAATCTACTACAATCACTGGCTACCTGAATGCAGGAAGCACTGGAAACTCGACCTCAGAGATGGCCAAAGTTGAGCAAAGCGTTCTTATGCTATCATTGGCAAGGTAGTATGGTAGGAAGAGCACAGACTCCTGTAGGTGCCGTACTTATGAACATCTTGGTTCCAGATGAACCTGGGTTTAAATCCCGGATCTCTGTAACCTTGGGCAAGATACTCAACATTGCAAAACATGGGTTTTCTCAGGAAAGTAACATATCTCAAGTAGTCACCACGGGGATTAAACCAAATCATGTGTTAGTGCGGTGTTGAGTTCATAACAACACATGCTAGAGGCTGTCACCATTTTGCTGCTGCTCTTTAGAAGTAGAATTGAGTTCAGTTACTAGCTACCTCTTGCACTGACTTTCTGATACACAGAATACTAATTTTAATAGTCATTTTAATAAAATATGATGGAGAAGTTACTCAATAAATCTATGTTTCCTTCATCAGAAAATAATAATGTTCAAATAATGTGTCTAATGAGCACATAGGTGGAAAAAGAGCAAAAGTTCAAGAAGACTTTTTTGTTTGTTCTATGGTTGGTGTTATTGTTCATACACATCAGTGATGGGTGACTTTGTTTATTCTTATTTCCGTAGGCTGACACACTGTGTCTCAGACAGGGCACCTCCATACATATAAATTTTTCCGATAATGAACCAATCAAGCTGTGTCTTTCTTCCCTGCTGGTTTTATTGGCATGCTAATCACCATAGTACACTTATCTTTTGGCCAATTCACAACTTCACACTCTGTGTGATTACAGTCAACATGGAGAATTTTTGCTGAGCCAAGTATTGTTTTACTAAAATCTGATTCATTTAATTAAAATTTCAAGCTTGTGCTGTACCACTCTGAGAAATTGTAATTCATTAACACAGAAAATATTATTTTTTAGAAAAATTAATGGTTGATCAGTTAAAGCATGAAAAAAATATCATTACACTGCCAAATGTGCTTACAAGCTTAAAATTGCTTACTATAGCAGCATGGCTTAGAATAGTTAGAAGATGAAAAAGATAGTAGTCTCTGTTCTTCTCTTGCTTTGGAACTCTGGCCAATTCAACCAATATCCTTATGTGCGGTGAGGTGTTTAAAATAGAAACATAAATTCTTATCTCACTCATTTAATAGATATTCAATATGGAGGATTTGCTAGATTCTGACATAATTACTGGGGGTGGAGAGGAATAGCAGGAAAATAAAAGTGCATGCCATCACCAAGCTTATACCCTTGTGAGAAAAGATAGATGATCAAGATATAAGCAATTAAATAAATAAAAATGTCAGGTAATGAACAGAGCCATGAAGCTAACAACAGGCTAACAGGACAGAGTGACAACTGTGAGTGGGGCAGAGAGTAGGCTACTGCAGCTGCAATGGTCCAAGACAGTCTCGGAGAAATGGAGGGTTTAATGATGTAAAGGGGCTCGCCACATACAGATCACTGAGAAAGTGTTCCAGGAAATGGGAAGAACAAATAGCCTGCAGAGTAATGTTCTGCAGAGCCTGAAGTCCAAATGCATGCAGCAATGTGAGGAGTGGGAGGAGGCCAGGTAAGTTGTTGCTACTCATTCTGGAGCACTGGGGAGAAGCTGGAGATGAACAGAGCGAGGTCATCAGAGCAGCAAATGCATTTACAACAATGTGGTTGAACGACAGTACTTAGGAAGAGAAAGATGACAGAAAGTACAAGGTCCTGAGATCTGAAAAAAAGAATGAGAATCCAGCAAAAGAGATGAGAAAGAGAACTAGTGGGGTAGTAGGGTAATTGGAGAGATGCAGTGTTCAAGAGACCTGGAAAACAAGGATTTTCAAGAAGTAGGAATTGTCAACTTTAAAAAAGTGTATGAAAGATGGAATAAGATATTGAGAATTAACCAGTGAATTTGGGCATTTGGAGTATACAGGTGATCTTCATGACACTCTTGTGTCACTTGTTCAGACTATAAACATGCTGTCTACATGATATTACATTACCAGGGAGAGGCTGGATTATTATTTACAGCTCTCTATTTCCTCCTTGTAATTAGATTACATATTCATATTTTTTGCTACAGGACTTTCTTATACCTCTAAGTAAGGTAGGCAAAGAATTCATCCCTTTCTCTTGCCTTGGAACTTGGTCATCTAACTGGCTATGCAGGAGAGATAGAAGATATCTATGAAAGTTAAATATTTTTATAGTCAAGAGCCTAGCGTGGGATCCAGAGGATTGGCAATTTGATAACTGACAAAAGCTTAGAGAGAAACAGGTATTTCTTTTGCTTCAATGGGAGAAAAGCAGAATATAAAGGAAAGATGTGAACAGGTTAGTAGATATAGTAGTAGAAAGACAAAGAAGTTTTAATTTGAACCTCTCTGCTAAACCTTCTCTAAACTGTATCTCTATTAAAATCTCTACAGACTCTGTTCTGCTCAGTTCCTGAAAAAATTCTTACCAAGGAAATTAGCCTAAACTGAATAGGCTGGGATTAGGGGTTGATTTTGCAGTATTGGCCAACACCAGATATTCTAGGTGTCTAGCAACCTGAGGAAAAGTCTTACATAAAACAAAGAATACCTCTGTGTCCACTTCTATTACTTAGGATGGGAATGGACTCCAGAAAGTCCTTCATAGACTGTTGACTTAACTGATGATTTTTCTTTTTCAAGACCCCTTTCAACACATGGTTGCCACTTTCAACACATACTTGAGCATTGGTGCTCAAACTTTATCAGGTATTAGGATCACCTGGAGGGCTTCTTAAAACAGAGAAATATGGGTCCCACCTCCAGATTTTCTGACTAAGTAAGTCTGCTGTGGGGCTAGAGCATTTATATTTCTAAGGATTTCCCCACGTGAAAGGCTGCGTCTCTGGGAACTGCCACCCTCATCCTTGAGGTGAGCCAGCCAGTGAGAGCCACATGTTTTGGAGGGATGCTCTGGAGATCTTTCCTTCATTTCTCCTGATCCTTCTTCAGGCTGCTCCATCCTTCAAGAACCCGACCTGAACCAGTAGGCCTCCCTGACCACTGGATTTAAGGAGGGCTCAAACCACAAGCTAGCAGGAAGATGGAGAGGGGATTGGTTCCCTTCCCAGTGGAGTTGCTGTCAGCTGGGCCTGTCCACAGCCTGAAGTTCCATCTCCTGTCAGACAGCCCCCTCTAAGGGCTTTCTCTCTCCGTGTTTCTGGGACCTGCATCCTGCTCATGTCCTTCCACACTTAGGAAATCCAGGGACCTCCCTGCTAGTAGCCGTGGGAGTTGTACCATCCTTTATGGCATCCATACATCCTGCCTTCGCTTTTATGGTTACGTTATTAAACTCTTCTTAAATTACCCAATTTGAGCATATCATTTATTTCCCACAGGGAATGCAATTAATACAAGAGACACAGCAAGCTTTCTTAAAATTCTTGGCTAAAAGAGACGTGTTTGGTTCTGCTTTATTCCATCAGCTAGACTGCAGGTGAAGCCAGGGAATGTGTCTAGCTGTGCTCCCAGAAGAAGAGGAAATGATTGGTTTTTGTTTTTGTCTTAGTGAACAACAGTCTTTCCCATATACACAATTTTTGCTATATCCTAGTAGAAATTCATGTACCTAAAAACAAGTTTACAATTGTTTGAACTTAGAACTTAACTCTATTTTACATACACACAAAATAATGTTTCTTACAATTGGCCTAAAGTTTTAAAGGGTATCCACTTGGTAAATTGAGGAGAGGCTACACATTGTTTTATTTATAATTTTACCAAGAGACGTCCTTTATTTCAGGAAATCTTATCAACAACAGCAATTATTTGTCATCAATACAAGAGAAAGAAATCCTGGCATTTGACCACTTTATTGTATGTTCTAGTGTCGATTTGCCTAAGTGTTTATATACTGAAATATATATTATTTTTTATCTTCTTTCTGTTAAAGATGAGAAATTCAACTGATTTTTCCTTTAAAAGTATATGTACTTAAGTAAGTTATAGTATGATATTATAGTTTAAATTATAAATGAAAGCATGCTTTATAAAAGAAGGTATTGGATTTTGCGGAGCTGAGAACTGTATTTTATAAAGAGAGAGACCTTTTCAAAAGACATCTGTAGTCATGCACACATGGGAAACCGGAGGCCTGACCTAATTAGCAAATGGAGGAAAGTGGACACAAGTCAGTGCTGTGCAAAGTGACAGTTGGGTGGAAGCGCCAGATGCCCCCAAGGATGGTGAGTCTGTTGGCAGATTCTTCCCCACGTGGACGCTGTCCTTGTGCTTGAGCCGCACGACCTGCCCAGCAATAGACGACTGTCCTCATGTGGGGAAGGTTGAGTCTTGGGAACAGTTGGGGAAAGGCCCAGAGGCAGGGATAAGATCCTTTTATATGTTCATTATGTAGCACAGTTTTATTAACAGCCTAGGATACTATTGATACTGCCGGAGGATATGGCATAGTTTCCTTCCTCTTACCATGTGGTATTTGCTTAGAAATCAGGACCCAATAGGTAAGCCAAATATTCAAAATTTATCTCTCCATTGCAATAACCTCAAAGAAAGAGCTACAACAAAGAGATTAAACACACACACACACACACACACACATACACACACACCCTGACTGGTAAAGGATAACATCCACAGGTTATTAACAATATCAAATTTGCATGCTATTCAGAGCCCATTGGGATGTATGAAGTGCTTTCTCGTACATTACTACATTTCTGCCTCTCAGCAGCATTGTGAGACAGGTATTTTTTTATATTTAATTCTCTTCTGAAGAACAACATGGAACTCAGAAAGGCTAATAAAATAGCCCAATATTGCAGTTACTAAAGTGTGGAGTTAGGAATCTAGAGTTAAAATTCCAACATCTATTACTGTACCAAAAATGATTCCTCCCTGTTTCCTGAGCTCTGTGTTTGAAACTTTTGAGGTGATAAAGGAAAGAGGTGTCCTCAGATTTGATCATGAAGGAGAGAAAGATGACATCGAATATGACAAACACATCTTCATCTCCAACTGTCCTTCAGCCATCTGCATTGTGTTTTTGACACCATCACATTGGTGAAACTGTTTACTTATGTTACCCTTTTTTGATAATTAGTAGAACAATTTTTCTTCATTTTAATTTGATCTCTGAAGTCTTTACCTTGCAAATTTTGGAATATGTATATGTAGATACATTTCTCTGAGTTAGTTCTTAGTATTCATTAGAATAGAATGAAAACCACTCCTACATACATTCTCCTTGAGTGAGCTGAACTATTCTGGTGGTTTCAGTTATCATTCACAAGCTGATGACACTTAGAATTCTCTCCTGAGCTCATGACTTTAATGTCCAATTGGTGACTCAACCTCTGCTCTTAGATATCTCATAGACACTTCAGGCTCCATGGGTCCAAAAGTGAACTCTTCACTGTCTTCCTCCCAGCCACTCCTTGATATATATACATACTCCACACAACCTGCAACTCTTTCCTCCTCTTACCCATCATAATGAGTTCTATTTATCAAATGGATAGAATTTACAGGGGGAGAACAACATTGCCATAATCTGGAAATCTGAGATGCATTTTTGCTTGATTCTTTACTCAAATCAACCACTATTGCCGACATCAATGTTTGTAGCCCATAGTTTTTTGTATTTTTTGAGGCAGGGTCTTATTTTGTAACCCAGGCTGGACTGCAGTAGCACAATCATAGCTCACTGTAGCCTCGAGCTCATGGGCTCAAGCAATCCTCCTGGCTCAGCTTTCCAAGTAGCTGGGACTATAGGCACATGCCACCATGCCCACCTAATTTTTTAAATTTTTTGTAGAGATGGAGTCTCTCTATGTTGCAGGATGGTTTCAAACTCCTGGGCTCTAGTGATCCTCCTTCCTCAGCTTCCCAAAGTGCTGGGATTACAGGCATAAACCACTACACCCAGACTTGTAGCTTCTATTTTTTAAGGTTCTTCTCATATTCACACTACCACTACCTAAGTTCAGCTCACCATCGTCTACTAAGTGAATTACCTCAATTCCTTCTAATTGTCATGATCCAGTATTTGCAGTTTTGCCATAGGCAGAGTGATGATTCTCAAATGAAAGTCTGATATTACTTCCTTTTCCTCACCTCTAATTACAGGCATATATACAAAGGAACGTGCAGGGCAGACAGTGCCATGCTCTCTCTTGCTCTT
Source organism: Avahi laniger (assembly GCA_963575035.1). Taxonomy (NCBI): domain Eukaryota; kingdom Metazoa; phylum Chordata; class Mammalia; order Primates; family Indriidae; genus Avahi; species Avahi laniger. The sequence goes on from CAUYSK010104925.1 coordinate 29,093, forward strand.
TAGCCATCACTCACTGTGCTTTCTACATCTAAAAATCTTTTATAATCTCACTGTTCTTTTAGTGTATAGCCCAGGCAAAATGTCCTCTGATCTCATCAGTTTGGGAATGTTTCTCTCGCTCATGGGTTTAAGATTATGATGGTGTTTTGTTCACCACTTTAATTATATGTGTGTTTGTTTGTGTATCTCAACCACTGTACTCTAGTCGACCTGAAAGAAAGGATTACATCTTATACATCATTGGAATCTCACAAGCTAACAGGCTCTGACATATAGAAGATAGTCAGTCAATATTAATCAAAAGAAAGAGAGAGTCAATGAGTGAAAGGGTGTATGAGAGAAGGATACAGAGAGGATATATGTGGTCACAGGTAGAAGTCGCAGGTAGAGTTTTGCTGAGCTGGCTGTCCGATAGCAATGCTGTTCATTACTGCCCTGAGTGATCTAGGTTGGCTGAGAATGTTGTTAACAGTGACTGTGGAAGAATCATCACTGTAGGAGTATCATGGAAGGAGAGACTTTGCCATGAGTTACATCACTTCTTTGGGACTCAAACAGGCAGACACACACACACATATAAAATACTACTGCTCACCTCATGAAGTTGTAAAGAGCACATGAGGTGGTGGATAGAATTTATAGGGTGAAAACAACTGAATAAAGGTAATTTTTTGGCAGTGTCATTATACAAGGTTATTAGTTCAACCATTTTGATGAAAATCAGTTTTGGCAATTTAAGTGGCAAATTCAATAAGTCAATCAGATTAAATGCATTTTCCCAAATTAATTGCAGGACATCAGCTCAATTGTTTAAGACTGTGTTTCTACTGAGGCAATCATAAGCTTCAGCCATTGACGGCTTTGATACTTTGTGATGTGAGTATGGACTTTGGGAATTTCCCCTGCACACAGTGCCTGGCTCAAAACAAATGTTTAATCACTGAAATTTATAATTATTATTATTATTAGAAAATATTAACAGAAGACTATTCAGGTAATGTTTTACATCATTCAATATTCCAGATTATTTTATTTTATTTTTAAGGTATGGTTTCAAGAGATATCTCATGTTTACATTTTCCTAATGCTAGTGAAACTCTCAGTAATTTGGAAATTCTTGAAGTTTGGGAAAATGGAATATGTTATTACTGTACTTTTTTATTTATCTTCAAGACATAGTTCTATTTTCTAAAATGTGTGTGTGTGTGTGTGTGTGTGTGTGTGTGTGTGCATAGGAGTAAGAATGCAGAAGAGAGAAAATAATGAAAGAGTGCTAATTTCCCTATTAGTTGGTGGTTAAAAATTTAGGAAAGTTTTCTGGGTGAAAAATTAATAGTATAGTTGGGATTTCAGGCTAACTTTGTAATTTGACCTTTTTTTCCCCCAGGAGTTGATTTGATGGACTCTGAGGACAAAGCCAGAACCTAACATACTGCGGTGTGAATGGCACTGACTTTCCCAGTGACCTTCAGAAATGGGCACAGGACCTTGATGTACAAGACGTCGTTCTTCAATGAGGGAAGAGACAGTAACAAATTTGTTTCTCAAATTCCTTTTTCCTATTGCCCTATAAAAGAAGTTTGGACTTAAATGAGTGTATGGGTGAAGATTTAATATAACCAATTTCTAAAAATTAAATTATAAACTCTTTCGGTCAGCAAGCCGTTCTGTTCACCTCAAACTGAGGACCATTTTCAGATTGGAGGTGATGAGCATATACAGTTTCAGAGTAAGGACTTTGGGGTTCCCCTTCCAGCTCATTATGAGAGTGAGCGGTTGCAGAATTCATGTGCCAAGCCAGCAGCTCGCAATAAATCCCAAGGAAATCTGGGATCACCCCTATTGGGTATAAAGAAAGAAACCTAGTAAAATGTGAAAATAGGATAGGAGGAGGGAAAGGAGAGGAAATGAAGTCTGGGGGCCACCACACTGATGGGTACCAAATAGTCAGTCATCTGTTTTCCCCAAAGTAGATGTCCCTGCCTCAGGGGAAAGGAAAACGAATTATATCAAATGTCTAAGCAAACACACTTTGAAATATAAATCTCTTGGGGAAATGTAGCACATTAATAGTGCATTTATTTTTAAATGTTTGCTTACTCTTTTATTGTAGAAGGAAAAGTAAATGTATAACACCCAAGAGAATAATATAAAAATCAATTGTTTATTAGTAAAAACAATAAAAATTATATTTAGATGACATGTTCTTTTGATTAATCTGGGCTATTATTAGTGTCACAATAGATTTAGAACCAAGGACCCAGGTAAAAAATTTAGTGTCTGTTCATGTCTAATAGAGACCACTCTCATTAAATAAATTATTTTAATTATCTCAAGCTTGACATTTTACATGTCAGTAGTCTTTCCCACCTTTCTTTATGTGAACTCACAAAGCAAAAGAAATTTTTGTAAGGAGCTTATTTTAGGTACTGTTTATACGGATACCAGACCAACCACTTTGATTGATTCCAAGTCTTAATGTGGTGGGTTCAGTCACTCAACTGAGATAATGAATTTCTACCAAACCCATCATGTGGCATTTAGCTTAATTGAGTAGGAGTATCAGCCCCAACAGATACAACCTAGTTCTCAGTTAGATAGCAAAGAAAAAGTCTTATCTGATTCAGCCTTGCTCGGCAAACTTGACTTTCAATTACAGAGATTGCTGACAAACACAGCCTTCTGATGTCAGAGAAGAGCGTAAAGTGTAAGTAAACTATTATTAGACAGATCTTGATTCAAATTCCAGCTCGATGTCTTCCCAGCTGTGTGACTAAAGTACTTGCATCATTTTTCTCACCTGTGAATTGGCAATAAAAAGTATCAGTTGCTGAACACTATTATAAAGACTGAATTTTACACATGCATAAAGAACTTGGCTCCCTTGCAGTATGCATTTAGCATCTATACTTTCTCACCTTCTTCTTTTAACCTCTTAATTTTTTTTGTTTACTCATCTATCGCTTCAAGATACACACAAAACACTACTCAGTACACATAACTTGTCTTGGCTTTTGCATCCCTCTGTTATAACACATATAATCTGTCTTGTAACTGTTTTAATACTTGCCTACACCTCCCACTAAATTGCGAGTTTCTCAGCAGTGAGGATGATCTCTCATTTTTTAGAATATTCCTGGGTGCAGATTAAAGAATGTTTGCAATTCACCACTGTCCTATGAATATTTCTAAAGTACAGCTTAAATTTGTGAATCTCTTGCTTAATAATAGAATATAATTCGTACAATTACTCCCCACTCCCTGGCTGTTAAACAATGCTGTAGTTCCTACACTGAACAATAGATGAATGGGTGCATTTCATAATCTAGCTCTATCACATCTTTCCATTCAGCAGCCTGAGGCACCCAGAAGCCAAGTAGTTGGAGTATTGTTAGACACACATTAATTCACTTTTCTGCCTTTGTACCTTTAAGTACCTTCCTTACATCCTAGGATTTCCTCTCTAAAAAGCCATTATCCAAATTCAAAGTGTTTTTGAAAATCATTTCAAAAGCTTACCACTTCCATGACACTGTGATCTATTTCCTTAACTTGTCCACACAGGAAGCAATCGAATCCATCTCTGAATTTTATTTCCCTTAATTGTATAGATGTCTGCATTAGTTGTCTGTTGTTACAAAACAAATAAAACCCAAACGTAGCAGCTTAATCAACAAATCTTCATTATCTCACAGTGTTTCTGAGGATCAGGAGTCTGGGTGTGGCTTAGCTTAGAGAGTCTGACTCAGATTTCTCTGAAGGCTGTTGTTGAGGTGCGGTGGGCACAGCTGAAGTCACCTGAAGATGGAGCTTCTTTTCCCAGATCACTCACATCTTAGTAGGAGGATTTAGTTCCTCACTTCATGGACCCCTGCAGAGAGCATGGCATGGCAGCTGACTTTCCCCAGAGCAGGAGCAAAGAGTGTATGAAAGAGATAGCAAAACAAAATGTATGGTGCCTTTTATAACCTAATTTTGGGATGGCATCCATCACTTGTCTGTATTCAATTGCCCACAGAGACCAACCCTTGTACAATGTTGCCGGGAGACTCAGCAAGGTTGGGAGAACCTACTCGTGGGGAATCCGTGGGTGCTATCTTGGAGGCTGCCATTTTTCTCATGGACTTTGTGCCTTTATTCTTGCACTGCAATCGTGAGTGGAAGATTTGCTTGCACACGAGATCGCTTTCCATATGAGACCCTTGATAGTTTACACATTGTCATTTTTCATCTTTAAATCTCCTTCTACATTTAGATAGTGTCTGAAATGGTGCTGTGTAAATGTTTATTGAATTTATTGAATTAAGTCAGTTCTTCATGAAAGTAAACTGTTTAGCTTCTTAGATCAGGTGAGTGGAATGTACTCAGTTTTAAGTAGAGATATAATAGGCAAAACAGTATTTAAAAAATGCTAAGGCTTTTTTTCATAAATTTCCTTCACCAAAACACCTGCCAGTCGCCTACATTCAAAGTACATATAAATTAAAGAGAATATCAAACAGAAACTCTATTTTACACAAACTGTGATCAGCTAACAAATTATCTTTGAGCCATCGTGTAGGCAAAGGCTAAGCACAGGTGTGATTGGATCTTTCTGTCTGGATTTGTGTTTTCATTTTTTTACAGGTTTCTTCTCATGTTGTTTGTTTTTCTCAGAAGCTCCTGAAAAGAATCCCAATGTTTGCCACCTTTTCACAACTCTACAGGGCCTAATTCAATACACTCTACATAAAACTATCTTTTACAATAATTTGTCATAAAAAGAATAGAATTCAGTCAAATAATTTACACTGTTGGATTCGGCAAATTATGAACCTCCCTGAGTTTCAGTTCCCTAATTTGTAAAGTAATAATATAGATTTTCATTATATTAAATTATTGTATTAAAATTAATGATTATGTCAAACTCTCTGAACCAAAGATTTCTGGAACAGGGGCCTTGCTTTACAAGGCAATTTTGCAATAAATGTTAACTGAATTCAAAGTGTTCAATATGCTTGTCCGCTTGTTTGTTTAAAAACCACAGTTATGCAACAAGATTCAATTAAAATAGATGTTGAAAAGATTCTGACAGGCTTACAGGTGTAAATGTTTTCTTTTAGTAATGTTTACTGTATCTATAGGTTCTAACCAGGTCACATATAACTTTTAAATTATTGCAGTATGTTTTTGGTACTTTCTAGTAGTATTTTTTCCTCTAAGACTTCAGTTTTGATTCTCTTCCTATTTCTCATTTCTGGTCAATCCAGCCAAAGTATTAATAATAACTAAGGTAATCACTGGTAACAGTTTATGATAAGGACTTGCTGCTGGACCAAACTTAAGTGAGGTTCCCCTGAGCTCTCTTTTAAGCTAATCCTCCCCCTTGGCCCTGTCCCTGGCCTGATTATAGCAAGACTCTGGTTGTGCCTGTTTCGCAACAATCCTCTACACTTGGTGTCTAATCTAGTTCCTCTCAGTAATATTCCATTCACACAAACCCATCCTGTTCCTTGGCTGTAAATCCCCAGTAATCTTTGCTGTATTTGGAGTTGACCTTGGTTCTATACTGAAGTCTCTTTCTCCTACTGCACTAGACTGAATAAAAAATCTTGTGATTTTTAACAAGTGTCTGATGCAAAACTTTTCTTTTACATTTATGACAAAAATAAAACTACTTGCATTTTCTTGAAGAAATTTTGGCAAAGAACTTCCAGATTGGAAGAGCCAAGATGGTGGACGAGAAAAGCCGCCAGTCAGAGTGTCTCTGCAAAAAAGACGAATTTTAGAAGAAAGAGAAAGAAATAAGCTAGCACAGAAGCATAGATAGGGTGATGGTTGGAAGGAAGGGTGTCTGAAACTACAGGAGACTCCATAGGAAGATGTTGCGGAGGAGAACTGGAAGGAGAAAGGTCATGAGAGGCTTGGAGGCCAGTGACAAGGGTAGGTGGAGCGGTTAACTTCCACCTTCTTGCATCTCAGACTGCTGGTGGGCTCCTGAGCAGTTGAAGAGACCAGCTGACACCGGCCCAGAGACGGCTGCCGCCAGTGAGCAGTGGCCTCTTGCGGCAACGGTACTGGGCTCCTAGCCCCCTCGGGGTACCTCCCAGCACGCAGACCTGAGCCTATTGGCAGACACCATAGTGCTCCATTCTCTCCTTCCCCCTCCCTACCCGTGGGTGCCCAGAGAAACAATTTAGCCATCACACAGAGGCATCTCCAAGAAATGGGACCTTTCCTTTTGGGGCCCTATAGCAGGCTGAGGGGTACTCAGACTGGGAGTTCCCTACCCACCAGCCCTCCCAGGTGCTACTTGCCTGGGGACACCAGGAGAGTGGGACAAATGCCGAGGTGGAGTGAAATCAATCCAACTTGGGCACCTTGTAGGTGATTCAAGACCAGCACCCCTCCCCCTGGCAGGGTCAGAGATTGATCTCCAGGGTCCAGGGGACAGGCCTGCCGACCAGACCCCGTATACCCAGGTCATGAGTGCACTGCCCTAGGGCACAGAAGAGAGATCTGTGAAAGAGCCTACTGAGGAATGTGTGCCTTGAGGGACAGATCAGCCTGCCGGAGTGGCAACCCTCCTCCCAAAAGAGGGCTAGGTACCCAGCTCAGGCTCCAATCCTGAGTAGGGAACCTCCTGGCCCATGTCACAGTCAGGGTAGATCCATTGGCCTGAGGTCCCGCTTGCTGGCAGAGGCCTGGGAGAGGCCACGGAGAGGGGGAGATTGGAGGGGAGATCTGCTCCAGAGCATGAGTCTTGGACAGCCCCACTCCCCAAGCCCAGATTTTCAGCTGAGTGGAGCCATTTCAGCCCCTTTCGGCAGCTTTGCACAGAAACAAAGAGCAGAGCGTTGACCTCTGCTAACAGCAGTTGTGGAGCCTGAGGGCAGGCTTACCTAACCCAGCACCACCCAGACTCACTCCAGGTCCTGCTCCCACTGAGGTGGAGAATAAGGACACGCACATGGAAATCCCAAGGCCTCACCCACCACCCGAGGCACAAGAGGGCCTCTCTAGAGGAACAAGAGCTGGCTACAGGACCCAAAAACAGCACTGCAGCTGGCTCCTTCCTGCAAGTGCCACCTACTGACAGGGAAGTCATCCTGCACACACTTTTACTGCATCTATTGATTCATCATAAAGGGTGAACACCACCTACTGGCTCAGAGACTAAACAAGGCGTGTCATTATCCAAATGAAAATTTAAAGGCAAGAAGGAACAACTGATCCAGATGGGAAGGAACCAGTGAAAGAACTCTGGAAGTATAAAGACTCAAGCGGAAAGCACACCCCCAAAGAGAAACAACAGCTCCCCAGTAATGGACATTAACCAAATTCAGAACACGAAAATGACAGAAGAAGAATTTCAAACATGGATTGTAAGAAAACTGAATAATATGAAAGAAAAAATGAATAACCAACACAAAGAAACCACACACACACACACAAAAAATCCAGGACTTGGAAGAAAAATTCACTAAAGAAATGGAAATATTAAAGAAAAATCAAACCAATCTCCTTGAAATGAAGGGCTTATTTAGGGAACTACAAAATACCATGGAAAGCCTCAAGAACAGGGTAGATCAAACAGAAGAAAGAATCTCAGAGATTGAAGACAACTCTTTCCAATTAAATAAGTCAGTCACAGAGATTGAGCAGAAAATTAAAAGAAAAGAAATAAACCTACAAGAAATGAGGGATTATGTGAAAAAAACAAACCTGAGGGTGATAGGAGTTCCAGAAGGTGAAGAAGAAAACACTCAAGGGCTGCATAAGCTCTTTGAAGAATTAATAGAGGAAGATTTTCCAGGCATTGCTAAAAATCTAGATATAGAGGTACAAGAAGCTCAACGGACCCCAGGGAGATTCAATGCAAATAGGCAGACACCACATCATGCAATCATCAAATTGACCAAAATATCCACTAAAGAGGCCCTTCTATGAGCTGTAAGGCAAAAGAAACAAGTAACACAGAAAGGAAAGCCCATCGGAATAACTCCAGATTTCTCAACTGAAACCCTACAAGCAAGAAAAGACTGGGAGCCCCATTCTCATTCTTCTGAAACAGAATAATACCCAGCCTAGAATCTTGTACCCTGCAAAACTAAGTTTCATATATGAAGGAGAAATAAAGACATTCTCAGTAAGCAAAGACTGAGGGAATTCATCAAGACAAGACCAGCTCTCCAAGAAGTACTGAAAAGAGAATTACACAAGGATAAGCACAATAAACACTCTCTAATGTAAAACCACTCAAAAGTTAAAGATCAAAGGCTAGATTCCACAATGGCTCAAGAGAGAAAACAAAGCAACAAAATGCAACCCAACAGAATGAACAGTAATTCACCCCACTTATTGGTTGTCTCAATAAATGTGAATGCCTTGAACTCCACTCTCAAGAGACATCAGCTGACCAAATGGTTAAAAAAATAACAAGAAAAGCATCTGCTGTCTTCAGAAAATGCATCTAACCTGCAAGGATGCATTTCGACTCAAAGTAAACAGGTGGAAATCAATATTTCAAGCAAATGAAAGCCAAAAGAAGGCTGGTGTGGCAGTTTTGATCTCAGATAGCTTAGTTTTTAAATTAACAAAGGTAATGAAAGACAAAGAGGGTCACTATATAATGGTAAAGGGTACAATTCAACAAGAATACATAACAATCCTAAATATGTATGCACCCAACTTAGGTGCATCCAGATTCGTAAAGCAAACTCTACTTGATCTAAACAAATTGATAAACAGCAACATCATAATAGTCATAGACTTCAACACCCCACTGACAGCACAGGACAGATCATCCAAACAGAAAATTAACAAAGAAATAATGGACTTAAACAGAACTCTAGAACAATGGGCCTGACTGACATATACAGGACATTCTACCCCAAAACCGCTGAATATATGTTCTTATCATCAGCTCATGGAACATTCTCTAAGATTGACTATATTCTAGGACACAAAGCATGTCTCAAAAACTTTAAAAAAAATAGAAATCATACCATGTATCTCTTCAGATCACAGTGGAATAAAAATAGAAATCAACCTCAACAGAAACTCCCATCGCTATACAAAGTCATGGAAATTAAACAACCTTTTGCTGAACAATTCCTTTATAAACGAGGAAGTAAAGATTGATATCAAAAGATTCTTTGCACTAAATGACAAAGGTGACACAAGTTATCAAAATCTGTGGGACACAGCCAAAGCAGTCCTGAGAGGAAAGTTTATTTCCATAAATGCCTATATCCAATAGTGAAAAAGATCACAAATAGACAACCTAATGAATAGACTCAAAGAACTGGAAAAAGAAGAACAGACCAACCCAAAACCCAGCAGAAGAAGGGAAATTAATAAGATCAAATCAGAACTAAATGAAATTGACAACAGGGAAACTATACGGAAGATTAATAAAACAAAAAGTTGGTTCTTTGAAAAAGTAAACAAAATTGACACACCTTTGGCTAAACTAACGAAAAACAGAAAAAAAAA
>CAUYSK010104927.1:0-53097 GCA_963575035.1 Avahi laniger
AAGCTTTTCAAACTTTTTTTTTTTTTTTTTTTTGAGACAAAGTCTTACTGTTTTGCCCAGGCTAGAGTGCCGTGGCGTCAGCCTAGCTCACAGCAACGTCAAACTCCTGGGCTCAAGCACTCCTCCTGCCTCAGCCTCCCGAGTCGCTGGGACGATAGGCATGCACCACCATGCCCGGCTAATTGTTTCTGTATATATGTATTTTTAGTTGTCCAGATCATTTCTTTCTCTTTTTGAGTAGAGACGGGGGTCTCGCTCTTGTTCAGGCTGGTCTTGAACTCCTGATCTTGAGCCATCCACCCGCCTTGGCCTCCCAGAGTGCTAGGATTACAGGCGTGAGCCACCGCGCCTGGCAGGAATGCACGTATTTTTACATGAAAGCCAAGAGAAGATAATGTTACATTTTCCATAAAAATTGTAACTTTATCAAAATCAATTCCAGACTCCAAACTCACAGGTAAATTTTGCCTCTAAAAAGAGGCCAAAAAAGCATACATCAATTTGCATTAGAAGGAGCTTGAACAGAGACTTGATTCTAGGTTAAACATCAAAATAGTTGAAACAACAATATTTAAACAAAAAAATCCATTTATTAAAAAAATATGTACAACATGATACTGTTATATTGGGTTTTAAAATATTATATACTCCTTAGGTATACACATAAGCATCTTATAAAAGTATAAATAAACACATGAAATGGCAACATCCAAATGCTTTCTGTTTGTTTTTCTGAAGGCAATAAAAGAAATGCACTTAGGAAGTGTTATACTAGAATATTGGACTGTATTTGTGACATTTTATTTTGTAAGAATCATAGTTGTCATATCTTGGTGTGGGGAACAGATCAATTGTGAGTGTTTATAATAATACTCAATGAATTTTTGTATGAAATATTTCTTAATAATTTTAAACAAAATCTTTAAAAAGTAAGTAAAGATCTAATAGAGATGCAGGTCAAAAATCATATTAGGGGCAAAAGATTTATATCCAGAATATATAAATTATTCCTATAAATGAATAATAAAAATGACAAAGAAAACTAACAGCCCAGTGAAATGAGCAGAAGACACAAACACACACTTAAAAGACATACAAATGTCCACTAAACACACGAAAAAGGTGCTTGACATTATTAGCCAACAGGGAAATGAAAATTAAAAGCCACAACTAGATACTTTTTCATATCTGTCAAAATGATTATAAGCTAGTAGCTTAACAATACCCAGAGTTAGTGAAGATATGGAGGAGTAGAAATTCTCACATATTTCTAGGTGGAAAACTCTTTGACACATTCTTACTGTGTTAAGCACAAACCTATCCCCTGACTCAACAATTCCACTCCTAGATACACGGGCAAGAGAAACGAGAACAGATATTTGCACAAAGACATAAAGGAATGTCTATAGCAGTTTTATTCAAGGGAGGAAAATAGAAACAACCCAAATTTCCATCAATAAGAAAATAAACAAATCATGGTATATAAATACAATGAAATCCTAATGACAAGGAAAGAACGACTGACATACACAACAACATAAATTAATGTCAAAAACACGTTGAGTGAAAGAAGCCAGAAACAAAAGAGTACACACTATATGATCCAATTTATGTGAAGTTCAAGAACAAACAAAACTAATATATGGTAACTGAACTCATGAAAGTGGTAGATATCTGACAAGGAGTTGAGGGTAGTATAATTGGACTGATGGGTAAATTGCACGAGAGAATATTCCGTATGATAGAAATGCTCTGTATCTTCATTTTAGTAATAGTACTATGAACCAAAATTCATTGACCTTTACATTTCATATCTATGTGTTAATATTTTATTACATGTAAATTATGACTTTAATAAATAAAAATAATAATTTGTGATACTGTCTCAATATAAGGTGGAGTAACATTGAAAAAATATTTTATAGCTTGCTCTGTTCTCAGTTTTGGAGTAGGACTTAGCTCTTCAGGGCTCTGATATGTGGTCTGTGGAAACATTTTGCCTTTGCCCTCTTTTTGGATATATCTAAGAGCAGAATACATTTTACTCAGAGAAGCACAGCAGAAGCCAGCCTAATGAATCTTGAAACATGTCTGTCAAATGATGAAAAGCAATGTGCGTGCATGATCTGCGAAATACAGAAATGTTTTGTGCTGTGATTTATGGCAGTGCTGTGTAAAAGTCTAAAATCGGAGGGCTTTGTATTTATAAAACATTAAGCCTCACAATCCCTTGCCTTCTAGCTCGACAAGGCTGATTATTCTTCATCATAATTCATTTTCTGTTCCCAGCATATAACTCCATTATCAATCACACATGATTTATTTCCTTCCTGATTCAAATCACTGTGGTATACCTGGTCCAGGTGACACAATATAGACTTTAGACTGTCTGTGAAGCAGAAATTAAATAATAGAAGAAAAATAAAATTATTTTGGAGAAAAAGAAATTATTAATAACATGGGGAAGGAAAAGTAGAATGTCCAATTTTTTAAATGAATCTTTGAGTCTGTGTAATTCAGTAGAAAAATTAAATATATGAAATATTGTTGTTTCAAATTGTCCATCTGCTTCCAAACTCATTGTAGAAGAAAAATGTCCCTGTCATGTATTTTAGAAGATCTCTCTTCATGTGATCACTCAGTCACTGCAGTATGGACTGCAATGAACATGCTATTTTATTAACATGTCTTCAGGTGAAATAAGGGAGACTATCTACTCGGGTCTCACTCTTTGGCTACAGTTAATACATAGTCTATGATTAAAACAACAATAGGAACAACAAAAACGAGAGTCAGAAGCAAGAAGGGCTAATTTATAATAGTAGCCTCTTTGAGAAATTTATGGTGATTGAGAAACACCATATACAAAAAACAGAGCTCTAACCACACTCTTGTAGTAACCCCCCTGCGCAGCCAAATCACAGCTTCTACAGCAGTTGGCCCCAAATGATCAGGACTTGGGCAACGAAGGTCAGTTTCCCTAATTTTTTCCCCTCATCACTGCTTTCAATTCAGTATCAACCAGGGAAAACAAATGCACTTCTGAAACAAATCACATAGGATGTTGGATTTCTAGTTAGCCAGCCTCCAGCTTTTCCTTGCCAATAATCTCCAGTTAGGACATACCTGAAGCATTCCATTTTTTCGCCGCTATAAAGTGTTCTCACTTCCTTGGCTGCCTTTGAGTCTCTGCCAATGCAAAGTGATGATGGCTGATCTTCTTGCTATAGGAAGCTCTAAATAAATAGCTGCTGTGGTTTGAATGTGTACCTCAAAAGTTCCTATGTTGGAAATTTGGTCCCCAATGCAGCACTGTTAATAGCTGGAAACTTTGGGATGTGATTGGGTCATAGGGGCTGTGGCCTAATGAATGTATTAATATTAATTCATTTATGGACTGATGGATCAATGGGTTATCAGGGAGTGAGTTAGTTATCATGAGAGTCAGTCTGTTATAAAAGCCAGTTTGGCTGTCTCTTATAAGCCCCCTTGCCATATGAGCTCTGCCATCTCTGAACCCTATGGAAAGTCCCTACTAGCAAGAAGATCCTCACCAGATGTAGTCCCTCTCTTGGGCTTTCTAGCCTCCAGTACTGTTAGAAATAAATTTCTTTTCATTATAAATCACTCAGTCTCAGTTATTCAGTTACAGGAACAAAAGTGCACTGAGACAATATCACCTATGGTCATTCTCATTGAAGTGGTCTTTGTTTATTTCCACAAGGGCCAAGATAGAAGCAGAGGTGTCTCCCTGCCTTCCTTCCTTTCTCCGTTATTCCTTTAAATGAGCAAGAAAGAGCTAATAACTCGATAAAGATTACTGACAATAGTGGGAATTTAGGAGGAGATTTAGGAAATCTCAAGGGCCAAAGAGTAGGGACTTTAAAAAATGGAAAGAAGGACTAACCACTAATTCCCACACAAAGGGTAAGTAAACTGAAGGATTTAGCATTTATTTCATAGCCATTTTTAATTATGAAAGAGAAGTTTAAAGTGCAGTGGAGGGAAAGGAAGACAGAATGAAAATTAAGGGTACTATAGATCAAAAGTAAAGGCATTAAATGTAGAAATGTTTGTAAAACAGCACTTAGAGGTTTTTAAAGGCAGAGGCCATATACCATCGTATCAGGAGGGTGACGCTCACAGACTTGGATATTGTTACTGTAGAGATGAGAGATGAAGTATTGGATTGGTATGGAATTGGGGGGAGGAAGAGATGACAGAGGGATAAATAGATAATAAATATAAAAATAATGTTTCAAATTCAGAAAATATTTGCTTCTAGAGAAAGGGATATAGGGATCTAAACCAAGCAAGGGAAAAGAAAAATAGACATTTACATGAGCAAGGGAACTTGGCAGGATTCTAATCCCATAATATAATTTAACAGATGAGATAATAGAAGCTTAAAAAATTCATAAATTAAACAGACAGCCAGAGATGTTGGGGGACACCCTGGGTAAATAGGTTCACAGAATGCCAAGTAATAGAGAGTGTTTCTTAGCATTACTTATTACCAGCTCTAACCCTAAACTGCTGTGATAGTTTCAGAATTATTTCAGACAAAACTAGCTCATTGTTGGTCATGAACTGAATTTGCTTTTCGAAACGAGTGTAAATATACACAAAGAGCAAGAAAATATCATTTAAGAATAGATTTTAAAATTAGACATTACTCCTATTTTTAATCCTTGCTCTGCCATTTACCATCAGTGTAATTTTAGGTAATCATTTGTTACTTCTGAATCTCAATTTCTTCTTCTGGAAAAGGAGAATAGCAATGTTACCTCGTAGGGACAAACAGAAGCAATGGAAGTAAAATTCTTAGCATCACACCTGGCTCAGAGCAGATGGTAAAAATGAGAGAATGCATCTCCATTTGGATAAAATATACTAACACTGTTTATTAGATTGTTACTTAGAATCTTTAATATACACAACCATATATACATGCAACATGCATGTGAACACACATACATATATCTCAACCAGCATAAAAAAAAGACAGAGCAGGAGCTATTATCTCCATTTTACACAAATGGACATTGAACGTACCAGGATAGTAAGAGATTTGCCCAAGGTTTGCTATTTAATAATAGAATAGAACTGAAACCCAGAACTTCTTATTTCCTGAGGTTTTGGAGATCTTAGATTCATGAATATGGTTATGAGGTTGTATTTTTCTGAGAAATTGGAGCATTCTCCCAGTAGCCCTAGAAAATCTTCATTTAGTCTCAAAGAAATAACTATTAATAGAATAACTGTCAAGGACCTGTGCTTGGGAGTATTTACACCTGAGCCCAGTAATATATATATATATATATATATATATATATATATATATATTTCCTCCTCTGTATGTTAGAGCTCAGGAAGAGCCTTAAGAATAATATTGTCTGACCTCTCATTTTGCATATAATGAAAAATTTCTCAATTTGCAGCAGGAGAGCTCCTGGAGCCAGTACCCTAACCAGTGATTTTATCACTACAAAATTTCTATATTATTTATCAAATATAATGTAGAAAATAGGTTCTGCTGAAATAACTTGCCAAGAAAATAACTGACAAGAAATTGAGAAATGGAGTTTAATGAAAAAATACTAATAGTAGTTATAATGTTTTATATTTTTATTCCTATAAATGGCATTTTTACAAAAGTTTCTTGCTCATTTCTGACTGTCATTTAAAGTTCATTTATTTCTGACTTATAAATATTTTGCTGATACATGCCAGTGATAATGTCCCTTATCTTATAATTTTACATGTTTTTTACAAAAATAAGATAAACATACAGTGATATTAAATAAAGGCATTTATAAAATATTTTCATAATACATGTATCTTGCATGTTATCTGATTGAATTTCTAAAATGTTTGTATAAAATGATTATTATTTTATATTTTATAAAGAAATATACTTGAAACATCCAAAACATATATAATATTTTATTAATCAATGTAAAAAGTAATTGCTACAGTAGGATTTTTATATATTGAGTATTTGGGCACATTTAAAATGTAATTTTATGTTTTGAAATAGAAGAATTGTGAGGTTATATATTCTTCAACTTGCTAACCTGCTAAATAAGAGCCTCGTTTCTATAGGAAGATATATGAGGATTTTCCAATCATGTGCATGAAATATGCGGATAGGGTTGGAGCCCATTCTACTAAGTGAAGTATCATGAGAATGGAAACACAAGCACCGCATGTACTCACCATCAAATTGCTATTAATTGACCAAGACTTATGTGAACATATAGTAGTAACATTCATCGGGTGTCAGGCAAGTGGAAGGGGAAAGGAAAGGATGGGTATATTTACACCTAATGGGTGCAGTGTGCATGACCTGGGGGTTGGACAAGCTTGAAGCTCTGACTTGGGCAGAGCAAAGACAATTTATGTAATCTAAAAAAAAAAAAAAAAAGTGTTTTCCAAAAGCATGGATATAAGTGAAAAGAAAATTTCTACACTAAGGCAGAAAAATTGTGGGATCTAGGAAAGAAATCCAAGTCACTAAAGAGAAACAAATTTTAGGTAAATTGGATTTGGCTCTAATTTGACTGAAGAGATTAACATATTTAAAGAAATAATGTATCAACCACTACACTAGTTAGTGTACAAAGAAAGCAAAAAGGAATGAGGTAAACATGGATTGCATCCAATCAGGCACTGTTTAGAATAAAGAGAAAGTCCCAATCTAAGCACTTAACCTATACTGTTTCCAGGCAAGGCATATGCTTTCTGTGAACATAACACAAGACTCATTATCATAACCTGAAACAATTAAACATTCCAATTATATAACTAACTGCTGAGGTACCAAGTCTGAGGTCAAAAAGAAACCTGCTAAATTCAATTCCCTTGTTGAATGCCTATAGAGTCTTGCTCTGCACTGTCCAATATGGTAATCACTAACCATAGCTTGTTATAGTTATTGACCATCTAAATACAGCTAGTCAAAATTGGAATGTAGTAAGTGTAAAACACACATCAGATTTCAAAAATGTAGTAAAAATATATATAAGTATCTTATTAGTAACTTGTATGCTGCTTGTGTGCTGAAATGATACTATTTCGTGTACATTGGATTAAATAAAATATAATATTAAATTATTTTCACCTGTTTATTTTTACTGTTTTTGGAGATTATGGGTGATTTATTGTTTCTTATCTGTATTAACTGCAATTAACATATGATAAGCATAATGGAGAGATAAAAGTTAAAGAAAAATATTTAATGAGGCAGAGACTATGACTATGTGTATAGGTTATGAATATTTCATATGTATTTTATATCTTCCAAAGTTTTTTGCACATAGTATTTATTCATTTTTTAATTGACAAGTAAAAATTGTACATATTGATGGTGTACAACATGGTGCTTTGATATGTGTATACATAGTGAAGTGGCTAAACTAAGCAAATTAATGCATCCAATACCTCATATACTTATTTATTGTGGTGAAATCATTTAAAAATCTACTCTCAGTAATTTTCAAGAATATAATGCATTATTAGTAACTATAGTCACCATATTATACAGTATATCTCCTGAACTTATTCCTCCTGTCTAACTGAAATTTTGTATCATTTGACCCAAATCTCCCTAATACCATCCCCCTGGCTACACTTTCAGTTTCTGGTAACCACCATTGCATTCAGCTGCTATTAGTTTGGCTTTCTTAGATTCTGCATATAAGAGAGGTCATGTGGTATTTGTCTTTCTGTGCCTGTCTTACTTCTCTTACAACATGTCCTCCAGGTTCATCGTGTTGTTGCAAATAACAGAATTTCTTTCTTTTTTAAGGCTGAATAGTATTTCATTGTGTACACATATATCAAATTATCGATTCATCCTTTGATGGACACTTAGGTTGATTCCATATCTTGGTTATTGTCAATAATGCTACAGTGAAATGGAAGTGCAAATATCTCTTTGACATACAGATTTCATTTCTTTTGGATATTTATCCCAAAGTTGAATTCCCATATCATGTGGTGGTTCAATTTTTAATTTTTTGAAAAACCTCCATAGTGCCTTCCAAAATATCTATATTTGTTTGCACTCCCACTGAGAACATACAAGAGTTGGCCTTTTCTCCACATTCTTGCCAATACTTGCTATTCTTGCCTTTTTGATAATAGTCATCCTAACTGGTGTGAGGTGATACCTCATTATGGTTTTATTTCATTTCCCTGATGATTAGTGATGAGCATTTTTTCATATACTTGTTGTACACATCTGAGTGTTTTCTTTTAAGAAATGTCTTATCAATTCTTCACCAATTTTTTATTTGAGTTGCTGTTTTCTTTTTATTGAGTTGCTCGAGCTCCTTCTCTTTTTACTTTTTTTTTTTTCTGTAATGTGGCTTCTAGAAAATTTAAAGTTGCATATGGAGTTCCAATTTGTGGATCCAATTATATTTTCTTTTGACAGCCTTGATCTATACCAATGGAAAACACCAACTCCCATTCTCCATCAAATCTATATTTTATTGTCTATTAATTAAGTGCCATATTTACTGTAGATAATTTCACAGATAAATTTGCTCATAAGAAGAGAACAGGAGTTTCAAAAATGGCGGATTCTATGCTTCGTATGGAACCAGAAAAGACCTCGTATAGCCAAATCAATCTTAAGTAAAAAGAATAAACTGAGAGGTATCAGTCTACCTGACTTCAAGCTGTACTACAAGGCTATAGTAACTAAAAAAGCGTGGTACTGGCACAAGAATAGAGGCATAGACCTCTGAACAGGACTCAAAATCCAGAGATGAAACCATCCACATATGGTAATTTAATCTTTGACAAAGCAGACAAAAATATACACTGGGGAAAGAACCTCTTTTCAATAAATGGTGCTGGGAAAACTGGACAGCTACTTGCAGAAGAATGAAATCCCCATCTCTCACCTCTGGATCCCCATCTCTCACCTCTCACAAAAATAAATTCAAGATAGATAACTGACTTAAACCTAAGGCATGAAACCTCAAGAATTCTAAAAGAAGATGTTGGGAAGACCCTTTCAGACATTGGCCTAGGCAAGAAATTCTTGAAGAAGACCCCCAAAGCAATCACTGCAGGAACAAAAATAAATAAATAGAATCTGATCAAATTTAAAAGCTTTTGTACAGCCAAGGAAACTAATATTAGAGCAAATAGACAGCTTATAGAATGGGAGAAAATATTTGCTCTCTACACATCTGATAAAGGGCTGATAACAAGAATCTATCTAGAACTTAAAAAAATTAACAAGAGAAAATCAAACAACCCCATCAACAAATGGGCAAAGAAAATGAACAGAAACTTTTCAAAAGAGGATAGAATAATGGCCAGGAAACATTTTAAAAAACGCTCAACATCTTTAATAATTAGAGAAATGCAAATCAAAACCACAATGATATATCCCCTAACCCCAGTGAGATTGGCCTCTATCAAAAAATCCCAAAACAGCAAATGTTGGTGAGGATGTGGAGAGACTGGAAAACTCTTACACTGCTGGTGGGACTGCAGGTTAGAGCAACCTCTGTGGAAAGGAATTTGGAGATACCTCAAAGAGCTAATACCATTTGATCCAGCAATGACACTATTAGGCATCTACCCAAAAGAGAAAATGATAGGCTATAATAGAGACATCTGCACCTGAATGTTTATGGCAGCACAATTCACTATTCCAAGGATGTGGAAACAACCCAAATGCCCATCAATTCATGAGTGGATTTTTAAAATTTGGTATATGTATACAATGGAATATTACTCAATCATAAGAAACGACAGTGATCTAGCACCTCTTATATTTTCCTGAATTAAACTTAAGCCCATTATCCAAAGTGAGGTATCACAAGACAGGAAGAACGGGCTCCACTTGTACTTGCCATCAAATTGGTACTAACTGTTGAACACTAGGGTGCTCACATGGCAGTAATTCTCTCTAGGGATTAGGGGGATGGAGGGGTAAACCCACAAAGGACACAGGGAGCATTGTAGAGGGGTAGGGCACACCTCTAACCCTAGCTTGCAAGAGGCAAAGACATAAAATGTAACCATAATGTTTGTACCCTCAAAATACCCTAAAATAAAAAAAAAAGAAGAGAACAGCTAGCCATGTGGATTCAAATGTTTGTTTCCCTTATGAGTTATACTTCTCTTTAAATATTTTAAAAGTAATATCTTGATTTTATACTTCATTTTCATAAACTTGTTTCACCTAAATATAACAAAGAGTAACACTTACTCCTTGCATACTGAGAAGTTGGGTCTGAGTTTATGCTGCTGAGGTCCAGATCTTGAATCACAATACACTGACTAGAATTATGCCATACTACCAACCTTTGGAAGACAACCAGCTGGCTGATGTTTCCCAGTCAGAAATCCCATCTTCTGTTTTGTATATGTATGTACACATACATTTTTAAAGCATTGCTATCATTTCCCAAAACGAAATAATTTTACTTTATAATTTTACATTTAGTATTTTTTAGAAATTATATGCATAACTATAGTTCAAATGTTCCCCAACATTTACTGTTGCCAAAAGGTAAGCGGCTCTTTTTAATCTTTTAAATATTGTAATTGATTATGTTAGTATTTACTTGTGTTTCTCTAAATAACATACCTATTTTGCCACATCTTTACTTTCAGTTTCAGTGATTACCTATGGAAGAAAACATTTTTCTTTTTGTGTGTGTAGATTTTACCCCTGCAAACACATGTGCACACACACACACAAATCACACAAACCTGAGTTCCCCATTCTTCCATCCTCCAAAGACAGTTATTATAATTTTTCATCGAATATAATTAACAAAGGAGTGGAAGCTAATACATGTGTTCAACCCATCATTCATGGAACCTGAATGAGTTCTTTACATTTAAAAAAATCGAAATGTTGAGTTAGGTTCATTAATTCTGAGTGAATAATCAGAGTCATTAGCCTGTTGGATGACAGGCAGTGATGAAGAAGAATCACATGTCTTGTATCACCCCACATACTCCTCCTTCTCACCTGTCCATTATTCACCACAGGACCTTGCTACTAAATAGCCAAGACTAGCATTCACTGTCAAAATTTTGTAAGGTAGAAATATTAATGAAGGATTCATGGAGGGAACAGAGCTTAAAGGTAGCCGTTTTCTTCATTAAACATAGACTTGCCTCTTCCATGGCAAAAAGAGTTAGATAAGATGTTTAGAGAGGACAACTCTCTGGACAGAAAGATCAGTGTATCAATGTCGATAAATCAGTTGGAATATAACAGCCAGCTGGACCTTCTTCATATCCCTTCAGATGTAGCAAGAGCATAAACAATTGAAGAGTGAAGTCAAAAGCCTTTTGTGGTAGGGATGCCAAGTTTCAGCGAATGCATGGAAACAGCAAGACAACAGGACATGTTCAGGAATTATGAGTTTCTGACTCTGAGAAAGATAACAAAGTTTATGTAGGGGAGTAGAGGGAGATAAAGATGTAGAAATAAAATCAGACAACCTAAGGTGAGAAAAAATGTCTGGGAGAGTATCAGATCCAAATTCATGGCCAATGCAGGTATCCCTTCTAGCCAAACAGGCTTTAACCTCCTAGGCGGGGCATCGTTCTGATTCCTCTTGAGAACCCCTAGGGAAAGGATATAACTGCTCTAGTAGGAATGATGGTTTTTTATTTGTTTTGTTTTGTTTTTAAGTAGAACTTTTCTTTCTTATATTAAATCACTAGGGGCCAAATAATATAGTATTAAACACAAAATTAGGATGCTTGAATTATTTTATTTCAGAAATAGGCGGGGGCATCTTTTCTTCTTCCAGAAGACATGACCATGCCTTAGGAAGATAGAAAAGTGGAGGAGGTAAAAAGAAACTAGAAATACATAAACAGCATTTGAATAACAGGGAGTAGTTAAAATACAGAAATTAAACATTGATTCAAAGTGGAAAGTCTGGTTTAATAAAAGCAGCTTGACTTTATAAACATGATGATGAATTTTATTTTTAAAGTGTTAAATGTGAACTTAATGTGGGATATACAGGAAACCAAATGTTCCTGCCTCTTGATCCATTGTAATCAATCCCACAGGTAGCCCAACTAAATCTGACTACAGGTTGAGAAAATTAGGAAAATTTTATTAGCGAATTTTGTAATTGTTTAATTATTAATATTGGTTTCTTAATGGGCCTATGCCAATGAAGATAGCATTCCCTAAGCATTTTTTAGACACTCATTGGCTTAACTAAAGGAAAGGAAGGAGGAAAGAAATAAAGGAAAGAAGGAAGGGACAGATGAAAGAAATAAGGAAGAAAAAGAACAAGGGAAGGAGAGAGGGAGAAAGAAGAAAGAAAAAAAGAAAGGAAAAAAGGAAGGAAAGAAGGGCAGGGGGAGGAAGGAAAGAAAGCGGTAAGAAAGCATTCTGGCCTCAGCTTTCAAAACACTTAGTACCGTCATTGTCAGGGCCTCCTTTGATCATAATGCCTAAAGAAAATGAGAAATTGTTTTTGTTTCCAACGAAGTCATGAACAATTTTGATAGACAAATACCTAGGCCTCACAATATTCCGTTTATTTTTGCAACTGAATGGAGGCATAACATGGCTTGCCTTTTCTAAAAAGCTTGTATAGAAATTAATCTTTTCCAGGCTTATTTTTTTTTAGGACAATTACAATGTTTCAAAATATTCTTTAGTTTTATGGTTGTTGATATAGAGTTTGCTATGAATGGGAATATTTGTCAAACGTGGACTGTGCTATTTGAGAGTTCACAGGAGACTTGAGAATGCATGGCATGTGCATTCATCTGGAATGCTCTGGAGGAAATCTGCTTTGACAAGTCAAATGAAAGATATTGTTTCGATACACAATTGTTGAATTCAGTATGCAAGTGGACTCCCATTTTATTATAGTAGAGAAAGGGTATGTGTTAGAACAGTTGCCTTTGATTTTTTTTTTTTTTTTTTGAGACAGAGTCTCACTGTGTTGCCCAGGCTAGAGTGCCATGGGGTCAGCCTACCTCACAGCAACCTCCAACTCCTGGGCTCAAGCAATCCTTCTGCCTTAGCCTCCCAAGCAGCTGGGACTACAGGCACGTGCCACCATGCCAGGCTAATTTTTTCTATATATTTTTAGATGTCCAGATAATTTCTTTTTATTTTTAGTAGAGATGGGGTCTCTCTCTTTCTTAGGCTGGTCTTGAACTCCTGATCTTGAGTGATCCTCCCGCCTCGGCCTCCCAGAGTGCTAGGATTACAGGTATGAGCCACTGCGTCTGGCCTGATTTTTAAAAAATTTTTTCTTTTGCAGGCGATTGTTTCAGATAAAGTACTATTAGATGGGTGTTTGTCAACATAATTTGGAGGGAAGTTTACTCTGCTTTGAGCTAAAATTCATTAAATTAATGGAACCGATGTCTAGAATGCAATAGCATCCTAGTAAAGAATCTAAGGACTGCCCTTGTCCAAATTAATTCCTCTTGTTGTTTGCATGCTTGAATTCAAGGATGGTGAGATGACATCCAGCATGTAGCCATATGAAGAGCATATAGGCATTCCCTTGCCTTCTTTCTAAGCAAAGTGAGCTCTTCGGTAAGAATCAAGAATAGTGTTCTTACAGTCTAATGATTTAGGAATGGTAGTTCTATGCATACCTCCAAAACCAGCAGAGAAAAATTCTAAAGTAAAAGGGATTGATAAATTAGGCTTTAGGAGTCAACAAACCTCTTACCCAAGTGAATAGTGAGTTGTGTTTGCAGAATCCAATGGTTTTCTCAGTCCTTTTTCTCCTTCACGTCTCTGTAGTTCTTAGAATGTTTGACTTGACCTGCTCTTATTTCTCCCCCAATTTCTTGCAATATGTACTTGACTTCCACAGTACTTCATCATGCTGCCTCTCTTCTAGGCTTATTTTTTATAAGCTTTCTAGTTCAATTTTTGATACATTTTTAGCTTCAATTGTATTACCTAGTCCTAAAACTGGAAGAATATGTTTTTACTACCAGTAATTTTTTCTCTGAGAATTAATATCCTGATGTAGACTCAACTACTAAATATATAACTACTATATATTTGTAGTAGTTTTATATACATATATATTTATTCCAAAGATACAAACTAAATTTTGACTTCTTTAGATTTAACTTTCTGGATATAAATACAAATTGGACAAAAATGACTTTAATTATCTTTTTCTTATCTTGCTAGTCCACCCATCCCTCAACTGGATACATTTCAAAAAAAAGGTGGCACAGGTGAAATAGCTTGGTTCTTGAAAATTGCCACAAAGTTTAGTTTTATACTTCTGATTCTTGACTGAAGAAATTATGCATTCAGAGAGTAAAATCTGTCCGACCTATTTAGATATTTCTAGTGTAGCTCTTCCCTTCAAAAGTAATTATTGTAACTGTACATCCTGAAATTAGTTCAGATTCTCTCACTGAGTTATATGCATTCCTTGATGGAGCAACAATGACATTTTACAATCTATAGTAACAGACCCCCGTGCCTGTCATTTGGAACCAGAAGTTAAACAACTCTCTGGATGATTTTAGCTATGATGATTAAGTCTAACATCCAAGTGTCCCCTGCAGAAGCACAGTCTGAGACTGAGGAGAAGAGTCTTTTTCCACCAAGCTGTACCTGCTAGGAGAAAATCTGTATCAGAAGATTTGCACATAAATCTCACATAATTCCATTCTTTATCCTGTGTGTCAGTTGTAGATTTTCTCTAACTTTTTCATCAAATTGCTGCATTGCATGTGTGCCTTCATGAAGAGCCAGAGCAGAACCTGAAGCAGTCCAATACAAAAAATTGTCTTTGAAATCACATAGTTTATCTTAAAACTTCTTGGGAAATTTTCACTCTATTCTATAATGTATCTGTTTTCTAAAAATAAATCAAATATTTTAAATTACTCAACATTGAATGAAGTTGAGTATAGAGACAGACTGTTGTGTTTATACCAGCATGGTGTCACATGCCCTTAGAGGTCGGAGCACACAGCTGGGGAGCCCAGGTGGATAGCACTCCATGAAGAAAGGCAATATCAAAAAAGTCATTTGTAAGAAGCCCTCAGGAAAAAAAAATGAAAAAATGTGTTATCTATAAATGACACATCTCTCTTGTGAAACAAAATTTGTTCAACATATTGGAATTTTGCCATTAGGATTCATTCTAAGAAGGATGATATGAACATTTAAAAATTTCTTTCTTTGCTAGACTAATGTATTTCTTCTCAATCGCTGTAGACAACTTGAGTTAACCTTGTGTACTTCATGATCTCATAGATTTATACTTTGAAATTGATCTGAAATTGCCTGCCACTACTCTAAGAACTGTGTGCCAAAGACTATAAGCCTCATTATTACACTCTAAGCTAACCTGTGAAGTATAAGTTACTTAATACCAGGAGTCTAAGCCTTTATTTCTTTTTTTTTTATTTCAGCATATTACAGGGGTACAAATGTTTAGCTTACATATATTGCCTTTGCCCCACCGAGTCAGAATCTCAAGCATGTCCATCCCCCAGACTGTGTGAACCGCACCCATTAGATGTGTATATATCCAACCCTCCTCCACCCACTACCTGCCTGACATCTGATGAATGTTACTATTATATGTCACATAAGTGTTGATCAATTAATATCAATTTGATAGTGAGTACACGTGATGCTTGTTTTTCCATTCTTGTGATACTTCACTTAGTAGAATGGGCTCCAACTCTATCCAGGATAATACAAGAGGTGCTAGATCACCATTGTTTTGTGTGGCTGAGTAGAACTCCATGGTATACATATACCACATTTTATTAGTCCACTCATTGATTGATGGGCACTTGAGTTGTTTCCACATCTTTGCAATTGTGAATTGTGCTGCTATAAACATTCGAGTGCAGATGTCTTTTTTATAGAATGTCTTTTGTTTTTTTGGATAGATGCCCAGTAATGGGATTGCTGGGTCAAATGGAAGTTCTACTTTTAGCTCTTTGACTTTCCACAGAGGTTGTACTAGTTTGCAGTCCCACCAGCAGTGCATGAGTGTTCCTATCTCTCTGCATCCATGCCAACATTTATTGTTTTGAACTGAAACCAGACCAGTTTGTCCTCTATTGTCACTTCTATTCAACATAGTTCCGGAAGTCCTAGCTGGAGCAATCAGACAAGACAGGCTAATCAAGGGCATCCAAATGGGGACAGAAGAGGTCAAACTCTCACTCCTTGCTGACAATATGTTATATCTAGAAAACCCCAAAGATTCTGCCATAAGACTACTAGAATTGATAAATAAATTCAGCAAAGTCTCAAGTTACAAAATCAATGTACAGAAATCAGTAGCATTCCTGCATGCCAACAACAGTTAAACTGAAAACCAAATCAAAGACTCAATACCCTTCAGGACAGCAAGAAAGAAAATAAAATACCTAGGAATATATTTAACTAAGGAGATGGAAGACCTCTGCAGGGAGAACTAAGAAACACTGAAGAAGGAAATAGCAGAGGACGTAAACAGAGGGAAAACCATAAGTGTTTATTTCTTTTATTTCCTATTGCATCCTACGTTTTAAATAAATGTTTATTTTATTAAACGTGTCAATACTTGTGGAGAGAATGTTAACTTTTCAAAAATGATTTAATAAATATACAATATTCTATATAATTTGGCATCATGATAAAATTTTCTCTACTTCAAAATAGAATTAGAAAATATACATATGCAAATCTTACTATAATGATTCCCTTAAGTCAATTCAATACACATAGTCCTTATTTAAAATATTTTATTCAAATAGAAATTAAAATACAGATTTAAAGTGTTGTTTTCTATTGAGATAAAATTTGCATAGAGAAAAATGCAGCCATATTAAATCTACCTACAGAATTGGAGAAAATATTTGTATGCCATACATCTGATAAAGGGCTGATAACTAAGATCTATATAGAATTCAGGAAAATAGCAAGAAAAAATCAAATAATTTCATGAAAAAGTGGACAAGTGACATGAACAGAAACTTTTCAAAAGAGGACAGACTAATAGCCAAGAAACATATAAAAAAATACTCAACTACTTTAATCGTAAGGAAAACGCAAATCAAAACCCGCCAACATCTTTCAAATCATAAACTATAGCTTTAAAATACTTAAGTTTTAAAATACTCAGAGACTGAACCAATTTAGTCAATAGATGGATGGAATCCATTTTATAACTATGTGAATAAGTATAACTTAGAAAAGTTAAAGTATTGGCTTGATGTACACAAAAGGAAACTTTTCAATTTCAGGATTCTGTTTTAAAACCTGAAAGAAATAAGATGATACCTTGGTAAAGTCTTGAACCCTTACTGACTAAGTATATGAGTTTTCCTAAATTAACATAAATATTGATTATCTTTATATGCTAAGATGCCAAAGACTATCAAATACATTTATTTAACTGGAACATTTTAAAGAAGGGACTAAGTGAAATATTGTGTTTGGATTAGGCACTACAGAAAAGTGAAGGATAAATATTTGTATTTATTTTATTGCTTCCAAATCTTGAACTAACATATGACCTTTGTAATCTGGTTACAGGTAAAATGAGTATTACAAGCACTAGTACTAGGGATTATTAGTTTGTTTTCTATAGAAATAGTCATAATAGGTCTGTGTACTCCTCAAGTTTTAGCTTTTATTTCTTACTAAGAAAGATTGTATAATAGTTTAGAAATGTCAACTTGAACTCTAATTTTTTCTGTTTCTGTTATCTAGAAATATTAATATATTCATTTGCTCATATATATTTTGGAATGTTACCTAATTCTCAATTTTTCATCAATTATTTCCTAATATTTACTAAAAGAAAACAAGTATCAAACTTTCAGCAATAAAATAATTAAGGGTATAAAATTTTCTGGGACCTCTGTACACAATCTTTCATCTACACTTTTATTTGACAGTTTTAGTAATGCAGTAAATATGTGTAAAATTTGATAATAAATTTGATAGGCTAGTTTCATAGACCAGAAAGAAGTACTCTGTTGATAATGGTCATAGAGGGGCAGTTAGAGGTTGATATATGGGGATAGATTTGAAATTATTAGAATTTATACTATCCAAGTAGGAGCACTCCAAGGGATCTGCTCTTCTAAAACAGTAGGATTTATTGTGGAAATAGTGACTCTCACATCTACAATACAATAATATTTTTCTTGAGTTATTTCTTGGAAATTCAAGTGAGAGAGTGTTATTGAGTGCTAAAGTTTTCTTCAGAGCAGCATTGTTGACTAGGTTTAGGGGAATTGACACACTTTTGTGCTAATATTGATATTGGCTGTCCCAGTGAGCTTTTTGCTTATATAGAGTCTGAAAGTAAACTTATTAATAGGCCCTCAGGTCTTAGAGGATGTAAACTTTAGATTATGTTTCTATTGTGGATCAATTGTTTATTGGAAAGGCCATATGTTTACCTTAGATACCAGCTTTTCATTTTTTAAGGTTGCTTTGAAAATGTTCAGCTACATGATGGATATACACCAGATCTACAATTTCCCATCTGAATTGAGTCTTTCTGACCCAATTCCAATTTTAGGTCTTAGATTATTTACAGAAAGAGAGGATAAGGAACACTTTATATCAGTTGTTTTCAACCCAGAATGTTTTCTGAAAATATCTTAAGACAGTTTCTAAAATCTCCTGTAGATTAATCTGTACCATGTTTAAAGCTTTGAATTTTGTCAAATAATATTTTAAATGAAAAACAGTATATATATGTATATTATGTTTTATATTATATACATACACAAATATATATATGTATTTTGGAATATTACTATATATATAGAAATATTACTCTCTATATGTGTATATATTGATACAACACATTAATTAGTCCATGAAATAACAATTTTTGATGATCTATTTCTTTTCTTTAATTTTTTTTTTTTGAGACAGAGTCTCGCTTTGTTGCCCTGGCTAGAGTGAGTGCCGTGGCATCAGCCTAGCTCACAGCAACCTCACACTCCTGGGCTTATGCCATCCTCCTGCCTCAAGTCTCCCGAGTAGCTGGGACTACAACTGCGCACCACCATGCCCAGCTAATTTTTCTATTTTTTGTAGTGGCGGGGTCTCACTCTTGCTCTGGCTGGTCTCCCAACTCCTGAGCTCAAGTTATCCTCCTGTCTCGGCCTCCCAGAGTGCTAGGATTACAGACAAGAACCACCATGCCCAGTCAATAATCACATTTTGTTTATTCAATCATAAAAATGAATGAAGGACCGGGTGTGGTGGCAACACAGTGAGACTCTGTCTCAAAAAAAAAAAAAAATGAATGAAAGACTAATACATGCTACAATATGAATTAATCTTAAAAACATTATATTAAGTGAAAGAAGCTAGACACAAAAGGTCAAATAATTTATGATTTCATTTCAATGCAATATCTAGATTAGGTAAATCCATAGAGATAAAAAAAAAAGAAAGAGATTGGTGGTTACCAGAGGTCAAGGGGAGGGAGAAATGGGGAGCCACTGTTTAATGGGTACAGGGTTTCCTTTTAGGGACAGGAATGTTTTGGAACTAGACAGAGAAGGTGGTTGCACAACACTGTGAATGCCGTGGACAGCATTTATGTCACTAAATTGTGCACTTTAAAATGGTTAATTTTATGTTATGTGAATTCTATTTCAGAAAAATCAGAATCACAATTTTAAAAAATAAAAGGAAAAAAGAAAGATAACCCTTATTCTAGAAGTCAAAGGCCACAGAGGGAACTTCAACTCAGGCTCTGCTGCTTGTGATCCCAGGAACTATCCTGCTTCTCAAACTAAGCTTTACTTTTTGCTTTTCCCTCAACCTGAAAAGGCCTTTGTATACCTTTATTGATTGGCTCATTACCTATTCATCCTTCAAGATGTTATCTCTGTGGGAAGTCTAGTCTGAACCCCAGCCTGGAATAATTGCTTTGCCTAAAATCCCGCATTACTTTGTATGAATTTCAATAGTTGTTCTAATTAGAATGTATTGAAATTATCTGTTTGCATTCTTGTCTCCTCAAAATGTTAGCTGTTTGAAGGTGTTAGTGACTTTTGCAAAGTATTAACAGCCCTTACTGTATAACCTGACGTCTTAGCTCAGTCTGCTATAACAGAATATCACAGACCATTTAATCTGTGGATTAAATAAGCAAGACTTATCTCTCACAGTTCTGGAGGTTGGAATTCTGAGATCAGGTGCCAGTATGACTGGGTTTTTGGTAAGGGCTCTTCTGGTTTACAAAAGCTATCTTCTTGTGTCCTCACAGGGCAGAAGAAGAGCTAACTTGCTCTCTGGCCTCCTATAAGGGCACTAACTCCACCTTGAAGACACCGCTATTATGATCTAATTACCTCTCAAAGACCCCCAACTCCTAATACCATCACATTGCAATTAGAGCGTTGAAGGGACACACATCCTGTACATTGTACCTGGAGAGAGGAGAGGGAGAGAGAAAGAAGAGAGAAGCCCAGTTCCTAAAAAGCCAGCTTAAATACTGACCTACTTGGTAGCAGTTCCAAGCAAGGTACAGGCTGAGAATTCTCACTTTGAAAACAAATCTAGAACTAGCTTCTGGTGTGAACCAAATATTCTGTCAGAATTGCAATGGTAATAACTTCATTTACATATGATAAGAACCCTGAGTACTTTTCATCACTATCCATTAGAGACACCACTGAAGCAAGGAACGAAAGCCCACATCAAGATGTTTAGACATGATTTTTATTGAAGTATTTTAGTCTAGTTTATAATTGGAAACCAGTCCTCTCTAAATTTTTCAATTTATATGACTCTGGTTTGTTTTGTTTGTTTATTTTTATTTTTTATTTTGGTTTGGTTTGGTTTGTGTCTTCGTTATGGTCTGGTCATTTTTTATTCCTTTATTTTTTCTTGATTCTTGAATGAAAAATAAAATTCAAATTTACCTTGTCTAACTAATAAGAAACAAATTAATTCTCTAAAACAGGATAGAGATGATAAAAATATTTTGTAGCATGTATTTTGCACATGTAACTTCTTTTTCTTCTCTTAATAATTAATTGTGTTGGGTGGGAATTAGCTCTAATTTATAGGCCTATGTACTAAGACTCAGTGAAATCTAAAACCTTTCCCAAGGTTATCAAGCAAATCAGTGGTAGAGGTAGATCTCAACTCAAATGGATTTTGTTTCTAACTTCCACATAAGATTATAATATTAACACACTCAGAAATTCATAAGGAGCTGAAGGCTCACAGAGAATGGGAAACCCAGAAAGGCTGAAGAAGCGGCCACATGAGAATGTTAATCCTTCATTTTTGAGGTTTATTAAAATATGGGTTGGCAACTTCAATTAGAAAGCTAGTAATTTTATAACAATAACATCATCATAGGGGTTAGAAAATATGTACTTGAATACTCCATTGCCATTTACTAGTTATACAATCTTATACTAAATGAGTAACATATCTGTGACTATATTTCCTCATTTTCAAATGGGGATATTAATTGCAGTATTTTGAGGTTGCTAGAATTAAATGAGGCAATAGAAGCAAAAGTACTTTTCACATATTAGTCCTTGGTAATTGCAATTTCATTTCCTACTGTAGCACAAAATTTCATTTTTTGACTTAGAAGAATGTCATAATGTTAACTTCTGAGATGGTTTCTCTATTCTGTTCAAATTCTTTCATTACATACCAACCTAAGAATGCAAATGGATTTATAACTTGTGTTTGAGAGGAAGGAAAACTCTAGCGACCTCTTCCACATAAGACAGGCAAGAAATCATTTTAATTCAATTCAGAGTAAGTAATGGATTCAATTTGTTAAAATTGTTTATATTCTTTCAAAAAGTTAGATACAAATAAAATGAATCTAATAAGTATTTTGCTTCTATATGTGCAGTATATTAATTTACTCACCTGAATCACATATCAAAAGTGTTAAAAATCATTTGAACCAAGGTAGCTAGGACAATCATAGTAGTCCTCTCTTATCCATGGGGGATATGTTCCAAGACCCCCAGTAGATGCCTGAAACCATAGGTAGTATTGAACCCTCTACATGCTATGATTTTCCTATATACACATACCTATGATAAATGTTAATTTATAAATTATACACAATAAGAAATGAACAATTATTAATAAGAAAAAGTAGAATAATTATGACAACATACTATAACAAAGTTATGTGAATGTGGCCCCCCTCTCTCTCTCTCTCTCTCTCTCTCTCTTTCTCAAATGTATTGTGTTCACCCATTTTTGGACTGAAAGTAAAATCCAAACAGCAGATGAGGTGGTACTACTGTACTTTTAATTTATCTTAAATATAATTTAAGTACAATTTGTGTATATGAATATTTTTATAACTAACATCTTCATTTATGTGGTCCTGAATCTTGTGTTCATATATGGCAGAATATATTCAGTATACATATTAAATAGATTGTTATAGATAGTATATTCTTTCTCTCGTGTGTGTACATAAATGTGTCTATGTATATATATACATACACATGAAAGCATGTATACGTGTGTATATACACACATACATACACAGAAAGTGCAGAGTTCCAAGTTAGGAGCCCTGGCTGTGAGATGATGAGCAGGTTACTTAGCCTTTCTGAATTACACTTTTGTTTTATCTGGTCAATAGGATGATAATAATAATATCTAGAGTGGAGACTATGTATGGGGTTTAAATTAAATAATACATGAGAAAATCAATTTATAAATTGAAAAAATATTTATGCGTGTGGCTATTTATTGTCATTCATTTTTGTTTGTTGCTGTGGTAGAATTTTTTTTCCTATTGATGAAGTTCATTTACAACAGTTTAGAAACCCATGTATCTCTCCCTTTCTTTTCACATGCAAGAACTGCCAACTTAGTATATCCAAAGCCAATATTGTTCAATCATTTCCCAAACCAAAGAAATAAAACCTTGACTTTTTATTCCTATATTTCCTTTCTTAGTGAAGATCACATGCCATCTCATAAAGGAACAAAGCTGCCTATCCTGTGGCACTAGAAGGAAAACCCCCCTGGTAAGAATGACTATGACAGGTGTTGGGACATGCCCACTATGGGCACAATATCTTTGTGTTACGATTCCTGTCCCTGCTATATCAGAATTGCTAAGACGTACTGAGAGTATTTATGCATGAGCAACTATGCTAAACACATTCCACTATTTAACCCATTTAAAGCTTATAACAACACTGTGAGGTACTTATTATTTCCTCATTGCCATTGTAAAGATAAGGAAAGTGATGCTTTATGAATTTGAGGATCCACAACTCATAAAGGCCAGAACCAGCATTTAATTGCAATTTTTACATCCTCAACTGATAATGTCAAAAAACAAAGTTCAAATGAGGAAGAATTCAAACCTCCAGCCATGGGTTCAAACTGACCCAGATGCCATGTGATACCACAAGGTTTGACAGGGGTCTGCACTGTATCTGAACCATAATCAGGTTTCTATGGCCTTGATGGTTCCCATGAGGTCTTATTGCCATGACCTTACATGTTGGATTCTATGATCCATTGAGGTTTTTCCCCTAACGCACGGATTTTTAAAATAAGGAATGGGACAGTGAACATAACATTTTTCACTCTACTTTTTTCCCAATTTATTGTCTATTATTCTCTGAGGCAGATCTTCTGTTTATTTTCAAACAAAATATCAAAAGCAAAGTCACATTAGATACTGGGCTGTAAAATATTAATATATGCGTTCAAAATCCCTGGCAAAGTGTTAGCTAAAGAAGAGAAGTACATCATAAATAACATGATTTCAAGCATGTTACTGTAGCCTGAAATGTTGGAGCAAAATCAGTTCAGCTTGCTTTATTTGGGGACCATCTGCCTTTTCTATTGTAAAGAGTACTAGGCATTTGCTTTCACAAAAGCTTAAAAATAACTGACAATCCTCTGAACTTTGATTTCTGCAAAGGAAGGAGAAAAACAATCCAGTTTACAAAAACTGACTTTGTATTAAAAATATCTATTTGAGAACATGTTTTAAAAGCAGAGTCAATTACTTCCTCACTCTGAATGGTGCTCTTTGAGGAACATTTAAAGAGAAATATTTGTTGCTTGCCAAACAAGTCAATTGTGTTTCCAGCAGTGTGGCCACTAGCTTTAGTTTAACTAATTTTTTCCAAGTAAAATTTATTAGAATAGTCCTTTAAAAAGCAGGAGATAGGACAGAAGTAAAAACATAATAATTTAATATTCCTTTTAAATTTATTTTTCTTGGTCCTCTGCTAACATGTTCTCTCATCTCTCTCATTTTACTCATACAGAACATTATTAAATGACTCACAGTTAGAAATGTCTACTTCTTGTGAATATCTATATGCAAACTTAGCACATCATGTGGCTAGTTTAGACTTCAACATATGTTAAGTTTTGTTTTGTTTTTTTAACAGTTATTCTAAGGATGAGATGTAGGTGTGAGAAGAATGAAAAGAGGTATCACATGGCATGTACGCAGGTCAGTTCCTACATGCTCATGAGAAGTTCAGCCCCACTCTCATTCCCTTTAAACAGTGCTGAAAGTCCTCACAGATGACCACACCATGCTGTATAAAATCCTCTTCTTGCCTACCATGTGAAGTCAGCTTTTACGCTTTTCTTCATTCAAGCTACCCCTGCTCCCACTGAAAGCAATGATGGGCTACTAATTCTCACTTAATGTGTCACCATTTTTGCCAATGACGCTTCCTTTTCCAAGGTTACTAATGCTCAATATTGAAAGAAGTCAATGTTAGTTACTCTCCAGAAGACACTGATGTCCTTCCCACTAACTTCGTCAGTTTCCAGAACCTACTGAGGATGTTACATAATGATATATTAATAGTTGGTCCTGCTCCCCCATATCCAAGCATTGGATACCTGACGTCAAAATGATGGCACTGTTCTAAGACTAACATTTTCTGTGGTTGCCCACGTTATGAAAACCATGATAGGAACAATAAAATTAAATTTAAAATCCACTGGTAACTGTTATTTTTCTAAATTTCCTGAAACCTCATTAACATTCTCCAATCTTATGATCAGAAGTATAGTTGTTTCCTTGACTCCCTCCTGGGGGTTCAGGATTGTTCATGTGCATGTATGACATGCCTCAACGGAAAAGAATTTGGACGCTGTCGAAGTAGGGCTGCATTGCTCATTCCAGGAATATCAATCTAGGATGAAATTGTAAACTGGCATCATCTCGTTTAGGTATCTCCCTCCTTAATAATATCTGAAAATGATGATTTTGACTCAGAATAAAAGTTTCTATATATATTTTTCTATATATAGAAAGTTTCTATATATATATATTTTTTCTAGTTCTGCAAGTGCCATGGCCTGCGATTGTAGAATAGAGGGAGGATCAAAATAAAAATAACTGATATTTACTGAGTATCTTACGTTTCTTAAGCATTGTGATAAGTGCTTTTATATAAACTAAATCATTTAATTACTACCATATATTTGATATACAGGTACAAAAAGCTGAGAATACTGAAGTTCAAAATGGTTAAAAACTTAACCAAGATCAAAGAGCTGGTAAGTGGCAAAGCTTGATATTGAACTTGTGTCTAATTTTTCCAAGATTTATTTATTTTCTTTCTTTCTTTCATTCTTTTCTTTCTTTCTTTCTTTCTTTCTTTCTTTCTTTCTTTCTTTCTTTCTTTCTTTCTTTCTTTCTTTCTTCTTTATTTCTTTCTTTGTCTTTCCTTCATTTGACTGTCTTAAGAATACCATGATAATTATTTTACTATTAGAAAAGAAAAAGAAAAGAAAACAATACTCTTGAGATGACTGAAAATGTTTAAAATGCACTCTGGTGAACAAAGGGGTTAGATATCATTGTATGCTCATGGCGAGATGCTCCTTTTTTGTTTTATTTTTTGTTTGTTTTTATTATTTCTAAAGTTTGCTCTAAAATAAAAGATAAACCTGAGGAACACATAAGAAATAATCATCACTAAAAGTTTTCTTAAGAATAAATAAGCTAATTATTAATAAACCTACTTTTAAGAAAACTTGCACAAGGTGGGATAGAGAAGTAGACTCTATTTCTGATGATGGAAACAAGAAATCAAGATTTAAAAGGCTAGATCTGGTTACATATCAGAGCTGCAGAACTTGGCATATTGAAAATCCTTTTCTCACATGATATAAGAGATGGAAACATATTCCTCAGTTTTCTTGGAGACAAGAGCGTGGAAGCTTCTATAAGGAGCTCAGGAGAAGCTAATTTATCATCCAAAAGAAGGTAGAAATATCTCATACTTTGCATATCATAAATGATATCATGAGAATATTATATCTTCAGATCAATGGTTATGAAAAGTGATAGCAATGTTATATTTGTTTCTCTAATCTTTTTTATTTTCTTCTCCCACCCAGTAATAATTTCTACTTAATATCTTGTTAGTTATAAGAACACTTGATTTGTCTTATAGAGGTGGTGTCAGAAAGGGTAATGAACTATTTTTTTTTTTCACTGCTAAAAGATTTAGGTCATCCTATGAAAATAGCATCATATATGAGACTTAAGGAGCAGCAATAGACCTCATAGAGGCCCCATAAAAAGTGCTATTTAGCCCAATAAAAAGGAAAAGGACATTAGCAAAAGTTCAAGGACTTGTTTTCAGCCTGAACTGCCCAGACTCCTGAACTTCAAGTTCTTTGAAATAGCATTCCTCTCTCTTATTCCTTTAGTAAATGTAAGGCCTCAAGAAAAAGGTGTTTTAATTCATTTTTCTCTGTTAACCTTCACAAAGTTCTTGAAAATACATATTAACTTCACTTTATTGATGAAGAAAATGAGAATGTGAGTAATTTACCTAAATTTTTACAATGATTAGTAGACATGAAATTTAAACACAGGTCAGCTGGATTGTAAAGCCCACAATATAGTTATATAGTGAGAAAGCAAATAAACTATTTACTGGTCATTCCCCAATGAGTTTTCTTTTCTTTACCCTTGCAATGATGGTTAGTCTTCTATTTACATTGATAAAGAATTCTGATCAAACAGAATAACCACAAAGAGGGAAATAGTTTAACCCAAGCTAGAATTTACATTCAATCAAAAACACATTGATTTTCTACTATGTAAGAGTTACTGTGCTAAGCACCATGTGAATCAGCATGAACTTGATATTAAAAATAATGCAGAAAAGAAATATTGCAGATTGGCTTCTGGGCTAAACTTCATATAAAGACAGCCAATTTCAATTTATCCTGGACCACCTATAAGTTTCAACTAAATTAAGCACCTGTAATCACCAGACATCTAATTAAAAAAGAAAGGAAAGGCCCCTATATTGCATGCAGTGAGTACATTAAAAAAATATTTAAAAAGAAAATGTGTTAAGGGCTCCTAGCTCTTCTTTACTTTCTTGCTTTTTTCTAATTTGAAGACAGAATATTATCACACTGGGAAGACTGGGAAATAACTGGTAAGACTGTGATCCATATACATTGGACTAGAAATTTGCTGATCTGGGCCTTTGCTTCATTTGTTTGCTTTTTTTCTCATCAAAGAGATCATGCTAACTGGCATGTGCATCAAAGCTTTTTCTGATTAAGCAAAGCACACACTCAGCAGCCTCGACCTGATCTGCCAGCTCCAGCTCCCAAGCTCCTGTCAATTTCAAAGGACTAGCTCTTGCCTGCTCCCTCCACTCTCAAGTTTGGTAATTATTTATTGGTGTATTTATTTCTAAGAACCAATCGCTAAGGGAAAATATATCTGTTATTGACCCCATCACTTTGTCTGACTTAGGGAAACACATTTAGCAAAGCTAAAAATTAAATCATAAATCTGTCTAAGTTGTGTTGCTGAGTACAACGTAATCTCTGCTACGCTGTACATTGTAAGCCCCAATATATTAAATTCTGGATCTTGAAAGATAGTTCGGACATAAAATAGCATCTACTTCATGGGTAATTATTAATATTAAATGAGTTAATACATATAAAGACTCAGGGCAATACTATAAGCAGACTCAAACCCTCAGCTACTATTATTTTTATTTCATTGTGTCTGTTTTGTTAGGAGAATGCAAAACATACAGTCTTCAGAAAAGATTCCTGACCAAAAAGACTGACAATGCTTTCTACCGTTTTATCCCAACAAATGTCATAAAATTACAGATAGAACTTTAAGAAAAGACTCTTGAGACTTTACATTTTAGGGTGACAGAATAAGGATATATCTTCCCTTTTCCTCTCTAAAATTAGAGGAAGGATAAGAAATACACATATAACTGTTGAATCAAACTAGCACATATGATAACCACAAACTCAAGGTATGAGGAAGAGTTGTTAGACCAGATATGCCTACTGCCTCAGGGGCAACAGACAGGACTGGAAGAATCCAGAGAGTTCCAGACCAGGTGCCTCATCCTGAGAGAGAAAACCAACACTTTAGGAACAATGGCATTAAGGAGTGTGGACTGCTGAATCTAGACTTCTCTAGACCCTGTCAGATACTGTAGATGAGAGCTGCTGAGACAAATAAAAGAATTCACATACATACTATCAATGAATGGCTTATCCAGAGCTGAAGCCAATTAGAGAAAAGACTTGAGTTATCAGCAAGTCAGTATCTGGAGGAATAAGGAAAGTCTGAGTATAAGGAATGTCAATGTATGTGTGTTCTCTCATTCATTCTCCCCCTCTTTCTCTCTTTCTCTCTTGCTCTCTCTCTCTGTCAACACACACACACACACACACATACTGTTTCAGGTTTAACTTTTTCTAGATCAGAATGATGTCCTCTTCATTTCATAAACTGCTTCAAAATAGCTGTCTCAGAAGAATGCAAATCATTCAAATATCAGTAATAATTAGTCTTCAAAACAAGGGTCTATAGCACGAATACAAAGGAAAAAAGACATGACGTGGGAAGGCCACAAAAAAGTAAACTGACAATCCTCAGGAAAGACAATAAAGAGGAAAATAAATTGGCACAGAAATTAAGATCAGTTGGAGATTCAAAAAACAGAGCAAGTAGAAGTGAACAAACAATAAATGCCAGAGGGCACAAGACTTAAAAACAAATAGCGAAATAACTGAAAATGAATAAAGTGTTTAAAAATATGTAAAATTGGAGATGTGGCCTTCATGAAGATGAGCAATGAAGAAAGATAAAACAACAAATATTTTAATTTATAATTGAGAAAAACATTCAGAAGTAAAATAAAAACTCAAATCCAAGTTTGGAAGAGGGAGTACACCATGTCTCTAGAATAATTGATATGAAATGATAAATTTCAAGACATTGGCAAACTGCTTTGATTTTAAAGATGGGAGAGCAGCAAAGAGAGAGTGAGAGAGAGAGATCTGTGCACATTTAGGAAAAGGCAATAAAAATAGGCAGCTCACAGACATGTACACAAAAAAATTTCCCATGCTGGAAGATGGAGAGCTAGAATTCTAGGTCAGACAAATTACCGTGGATGGAATAAAGAAAATTGTCAAGTAGACACTCCATATAAAGTAGTAGGCACACAGAGTCAGAAACAATATTTCCTTATTCCAGTCTTCTTGAGAACTTTGATTATTCCTATACTCTAAGACATTTTGTCAGGTATCAGTTATGTGTGTGCCTGACTTTCTCCTGCATATCTGAGTCCTTCTTCACACATAAATTGAGATCAAGGCTGTTTGTTGATTTGATTTACTGTGTGATTGTAGAAATCTAGGGCTCCAAAAAATTGCTGATGATATTTAAAATATGCCAAAATTTAGGCTTTGAAAGAAAATAAAACAAAACAAGAATCAATATTAAATTATAAAGAAGAACTATAATATTACTAGACAGTGTTTTATTTTGTTTTGTCTGCTACCCAAAGCTGCAGCCCCATGATAAAAATTTTGACGTTACAATCTGGAATTTCATGACTTGCTGCTCTAATTAATTGTATTTCATGAAAAATAAAACTCTTGGAATAAACAAAAAGTTTACAAAGAAGCCATGCAGGCCATGGTTTTATGTGATAAAAAGTATTTCTTTGTGTATGAGCCTAAGAAGTGTAGAATAATGAGGCATTAACAGAACGCGGGAATCTATTCCAGTTAACTGGTTCAGGCACTCAGTGCACTAAGATGCTATTCCAAGAAGTCAGGCTTCTATTGTTTTTAAGTAAAGGTTCAGACCAGCCTCCGGGCAAGACTCACTCCCAGCCGAATGTGCTCAGTGCTAGTGCCAACAGGTCCTGACAGTTAAACAGTGTTCTGTAAAACGGACTTCTCAGAAAGACCATCTGAGCCTTGAGTTTCTGTAAATGGTAAATGACAGTGTGGGAGAAAAACACATTAACTGAGATTTCTTCTTCTCTGATCTTCCAAGTTTGTCAAGTAAGAATTTTCAAGGGCAAACTATAAAGAGAAAACATATTTCAAGAAAAAACTTGATTTAGTTGCTATTTCCATCTGATGGGATTATGGTTTAAGTGCATAGTACATAAGCAAGCAATGTAGTGAAACAAAAAACAAGACAAAAAAGGCAGAAAAGAGGGAGGGGGAGAAAGGAAGGAAGGGAAGGAGGGAGGGAGGAAAGCAGGAAGGAGAAACAGGTTCAAAATCACAGTCGAACATGTTTACTTTAACATGATCTTACAAAGAGAGAATTAAATAAAATATGTTGGAATCATCCATTCACATCAGTACAATTGCCTAAGGCTGACTTCCATGAATCCATTTCACAAAACAGTCCCTGTAATATCATCTTCATCAATTAATATTTATTGAGCAGCTTCTAAGGCTCATGACACATAAACAGATATGATTAACTTACTGTTCTTTCCCCTGCTCTCTAGAAAATGAAGCCATCACAACCTTCAAAATATCTGCCTAAGGGGAAAAAATGGACTTGCTCTAACAACCTGAACAAACATTATTTCAAGAACTAATTTTCCACTTACCTAGCTCTTGCCATCCATATTTTCAATATTCTGAGATATCTCTGGACAGTTTAAAATTACAAGTCACTGAGTACAAACTGGCACAGTCAAGAGTGTATTTTGTGTCTGTTTCATTTGTTTAATGTTTTATATCTTAAAATTTCCAATTATGGAAATTACTTAAATTAGACAAAGTAGCTATTGTTCTCCCCAATTTATAAATAGGAATCTATAGAAGTTAAATGATTTAGTCTATGCCTCCTGGTTTTCTCAGTCCTCAAACTTTCTGATATTCATGCCTATGTAAATAAGCACATCTGCTCACTCACAATTATATTACATGTTGCACGGTAATTTTGTTATTTTTTCTGTTTACCAACATCTTTCCCCCTACATTTTGAGAAAGAGAGGCAACAGAAGTGTATCTAACAACAGCAAATGTATGTTAGTACTTACTTAGCCAGGTCCTGTGCCAAACATTTTGCATTGGTTATCATATTCATATTCAGGGCAAATCTAATGGGATGGATATTTGTATTACTGCCATTTTAGATGAACTAGCTGATGTTTATGAAAATAAAGTTACCAAGTAAGATTAAAAACTATTTCATTGAACTGCAGCACCCATATTCTAAACTAGTGTAATACCCTTGTCCTTTTTATTTTGTGAAAGCAACTAAGTTAGATTTATGCATCCTCCAGACCCGTGCATTGCTTCAGATGGCACTTTGCTATTGTTTGATTACTGAGTCATACACATTATATAGGTCATATTGTTAAACATGTTGGTAAATACATTTTTTAAAGAATTCAAATTCACTGCAGAATTTTTAAAGTATTTTATATAATCCATAGGTGATTTGATTTTAACCTAATTCAATGAACATATAATGTAGAAAAAAATTGTACATAAAACAATGAGATCTAAAAGGTAAATGTAACAGATTTCCAAGTCTGAAGGATAAATGACATACTACTGCACAATTCCAGTAAACAAATCTAACTGGAAATTGGATGTGGTTCCTTTGCTAATTCATTCATTATATTTATAGATCGAAATGCTATATGCCAAGTAGAATCATACACACATCATACCAAAAATGAAACTATCTTCCTCTCTACCTGTAAAACAGTACCAATTTTATAAAGAGCTCCCAGTATATAGCAGTAAAAAGTTTTGAGAATTCCTTGTACCATTTTACAACCCAGGACACTCTAAAATATAGAGCTATAACATTTTATAACCTTTCTTATTGTAACGCCATGTTATTTCTCCCATTATGTTG
Source organism: Avahi laniger (assembly GCA_963575035.1). NCBI lineage: Eukaryota > Metazoa > Chordata > Mammalia > Primates > Indriidae > Avahi > Avahi laniger. The sequence continues at coordinate 32,175 of CAUYSK010104927.1, forward strand.
TTGGTAGCAAAATTTGAGGGAGAAAATTTTACAGGCAGTTTTTTTGGCAATTGTAGATTAGCACTTTCATTATTAAGTTCTTCAGTGTTTGCTTATTTGTAGGTTTCATTAATTGATAATAGTACTAATGGCTTACAATTATAAAAATAATACCTCAATTTTCCACAAAATACCTAAAACATAAAACCAAAAATAGTGTATCTACAAGGAATGGAGAGTTGGGATTGGGGTTAGGGGTAGACAGTTACCCTGCAAATTACATGAAGAGGTCAGCATATGTTTGGATTTTTCCCCTAGAATCATAAATTAAGTACGCATCCTTATCCTCCTACCTGTGTAAGCTTCTCTTTCTTGAAAACTGTGCCTTAGGAAATAGCACCATTTTGTTATCATTTCTCAAATCATCTTCATAATTACAAGTATTACATGACTTAGAAATAACACCCACCTATTACTTCATTCATTTATTTATTCATTCAACAAACATTTATTCTACTCTACTATGTGCTAAGCACCATGCTGCATACATTATGCATAATAATAATGAGGTCAAAACTTCCTGCCTCATAACACTGAAAGCATAGTGAGGGACCAAAATGAGTAAACAGGAAATAAACACGTGACGCAATGAGAACCATTGGCAGGATAGTAGAGAATATTATATGAGAAGAACATACGTAAGGGAGAAGCACTGCACAAAATTTGCCATATGTGTTTGGGTGTGTGTAAGAACCATCAGGAAAGGCCATCATATAAGCTGAGATGCCAACAATGCAATGGTCAAAGGAGACAAGGTAGAAAATACATAAGATGAACAAGTGGAAAGATCTAACGCACATGAGGACTATAACTAATAGCAGTGTGTTGTATTCCGGATTTTTATTAGATGAGTAAATTATAGCTCCTCTTGCCAGAGGAGGGGGAATAGGCAATTATGGGAGATAATGAATATGCTAATTTTTCCCACCATGGTAACTATTTTACTGTATATACATCTGTATCTTACAACATCATTTGTATACCTTAATTATACACAATACAATTGAAAGAAAAAAAAGGATGCATCTGTTTAGCCAGGCAAACATTGGAGGAGGAGAAGGTGAATATTGCTTCACTCAGAGAATGACTCATGCAAGGGTTGGGGGTTGAGAGAGGCTCAGGATGCTCAGGACATTAAGAGTAATGAACAATTACCACTCTGAGTAATTGAGTGGTGCAGGGAGAAGGATGAGGACGGGCTGGTGGTTGCTCAGATTGGACAGGTGTAAGGGAGCCATGTAATGAAGGGTCCGTAACCCGTAAGGGGGGAGCACATTATTTTAAGAGCAATTTGGATCCATTACTTTATATAGATGTGAGATAGGATATTTCTGTTTTTGTTGATTTCTATAGTTCTAATGGGGAAAATTGTTAGAGACAGAGATAACAGGGAAGGGAGGAAAGTCAGTAAGAACCTGTTACAGCAATTGAGTAAAGAGAACAAAGTGATTTGAACTAAAGTCGTGGCAGTAGAGTAGAGGGTCATTTTCCTGGAGATTATTTATATATATATATATATAAAGTATATGTAATTAATATATATGTATATATAATTAATATTAGTTTTTGAATTCTATGTGCATTTCTTCCTTCTTCATACCGTATGCTTCAGAGATTAAATATGTTATTTTATGCAAACATTTAGCATATCACCTGCCCATATTAACATTCCAGGAACATTAAATAGCAATAGTTTCATAGCAGAGTTCAAGGATTGACTGGTAAGAAATAAGGAGAAAATATAAGGGAATGCAAGAACAGCAAACTGTCATTGCTGAGTACTTGTCTGCCACTCGAGAAGTGCACAGGTCTCGGCTTCTGAGTGGAAATAGTCTGAGACAGTGCAGAGAAGGTGCAATGTAGGGTGAAGCATTAGTGACTATTTAAAAATATAATGCAAGGTCAAAACACAGTCAATTTTTCATTTTTTTCCAAGTAATACTGTGGCAGGAAAATCCTGTTTCCCTGTATAGAAAGAAGACATGGCTCTAGATTACTGAAAACTAAAATAATGGTGTGGAGATTCTCTTCACATGTCAGTACTTTACTGTATGCTTAGGATCCAGAAACTCAAGAGCAAAATGGATAATTTTGCTCAAAAGGACTCATGCTTCTAGTCTGCAGACCTCTCACAGAAGTGATTAGAAAGTGTTGGCAGCACCCTGTAATGTAAAACAAAAATCTATAGTTGAATGAAAAGCTATGCAAAATGTGTGTTCGTAGCCTTAAAATATTTAGCCTAACACAAAATGGAAAGTACTTCTTACTGGTTATTTGAAAAGGAAATAAGTTGCATCGTCTCCTATATACAGATAGTTATAAGTAGTTCGAGTAGAAATATAGATTCAAAACTTGAGCTATTCATACTAAATCATATCAACAACCCTCACTGATTATATTGACTAGAACTCATTAAAAGCACAATATAAATGATCTCAAAAATTTAATATGTAATTACTAAAAATACAATATTTAACCAAAAAGTGAGTGTATAACTGAAAAATTTTCAAATAGTGACTTAATAAAATCTGTAGTTGTCTTCCCTGTTTAATTTCTCTATCATATTTTATTTTATCCCATAGGTGAGAAGATATAGCTGGGAAGAAAGGAAAAGTTAACAAAAGAAGCTCAATAGATTTAGTTAGTTGGTTATACAAGCATAGAGTTATAACTGAGTAAAATTGTAGGGTCCTTGCTTTTTTCATACAAGAAATTTTACTTTGAATTAGTGTTTTGATTTTTCTTTTGTCACCATCTATAACCAAATAAATTGCCATAAAGCATTTGTTATGAGATGCCAACGCAGTTGTTTGAGTGAGCCAGTTCATGTGAAGACATGGAGTGAGGATGTGGGACCTACCTAATGGCACAGGACCAGAGAACAAGGTATGGAGGGAAAGAATTACAGGAGGGAAGCAGAAGAAAGTAAGTGAAGGGATGGAAGAAGATGGGGAATATTCCACGTGGTAACTATAACATAGTAGTCACTCAGTAGATGGAAGAAAGTCAGAGTCGAAGGATGAAGAACTAAAAGGGTGAAAGCAAATATGTGATACTTTAAGTTATGCTCTGGAAAGAACACTCTGACAATTTCTCCTCATTTTGCTGTCTCTTCTAAGGCAAGGGCATTCCTCCAACCATCCCAAATATGCAGATTTTTTCCCCTTAATGCCACTTGTATTGATGCCCCACTTTATCTTTTCTATTAAATAGTTCCTGTGCTTTTCCAGTGTGATTCCAAATGGGCTTAGTATTTTAGAAAGAATCTACTTAATTTGCAAAGTCTGTGTTACCCTTATTGCAGTGAAAAAGTATGTTTTAGCTCCTTTCTCTGAAAGTCTTAAGCTAATTGAAGCTAATCGTAGACATTGGCCCCATTAAAAGAATCCTCTTTCTCTCTAAAAGATAACACTGAGTCTACTACTCGATTATTATAGTTATGGAGAGTACAATTGTCTTGTGAAGGCAATAAGTGGTACAAAGAAGATATAGAGACCTAAAGTTAGAGTCTGCCAGAAAAGGAAAAATATATCTTTTTAAAAGGAGGGGGAAGAAAATTCATTTCTATAATAAATCAAAAAGTCATAAGATATCTATTATTTATTTTTCAGGTGGAGGTCAAATGCCCACTATTTTTCAAGGGAAAAAAATGTCCTTCTTTCATTTCAATTAACCATACAAAGCAGTCAATAAATAATTTTGAAAAATATTACTAGTAGCTACAAAGGCAGAAATTGTTCTGAAGGAATTTTTTTTATTAAGATAAATGGAGATATGTGTTGATTTTAGAGCTCAATCAAATTTCCAATTAAAGTATCTGAAAGATAATATTCTTGAAATGTTGTTCAAAACCTGATTTGAAGACAGTGCTCATCTTCCATAAGGCACTGCACAGGCCATGTCCAGAAATCTTTCAAAGAGCAAAGGCAGTTTCCTGAAGCAAAGACCAAGTTCTTCTTTTTTTTTTCTTTTTGAGATTATAGAACAAATAATTTTTGAAACTATTTTTATTTGTATAAATGTAAGGGCTGCAATTAAAATTTTGTTGCATAGACATACTGTACAGGAAATCTGGCATTTCAGTGTATCCATCACCCAACTAGTGAACATTGTACCCATATACCTATTAAGTAATTTCCCATTACCCTTGCCTGTCCCACCCTGGCTCCTGTCCTAGTCTCCAGTGTGTCATTCACCACTGTATGTCCACATGTGCACATTATTTAGCTCTGACTTATAAGTGAGAACATGTGATATTTTACCTTTTGTTTCTGACTCATTTCATTAAAGATAATATCCTCCCATTCCATCTATGTTGCTGCAAAAGACATGATTTCATTCTTTTTTATGGATTAATAGTATTCTATTATGTATGTGTGTGTGTGTGTGTGTGTGTGTGTGTGTGTGTGTATGAGACACATTTTTTATCCAATCATCCGCAGATGGCCATTTCAAATGATTTCATATCTTTGCTATTGTGAACAGTGTTGTGATAAACATACAAGTGGAGGTATCTTTTGACATGATGATTTCTTTTCCTTTGGGTAGATGCCAGTAGTAGGATTGCTGGGTTGAAATGTAGTTCTATTTGTAGTTCTATTTGTTTTTCTTGAGAAATCTACATACTGTTCTCCACAGAGGTTGTACAACTTTGCATTCCTACCAACAGAATATAAGCATTTCTTTTTATTTGTATTCACTCTAACATCTTTTATTTTTTGACTTTTTAATAATAACCATCCTGGCTGGTGTAAGATGATATCTCATTGTGATTTTAACTTGTGTTTCTCTGGTTGGTAGTGATGTTGAGCATTTTTTTATATATTTGTTGTCCGTTTGTATGCCTTCTTTTGAAAAATGTCTATTCATGTTCTTTACCCACTTTTAATGGGGTTATTATCAATACTGAATTCAGTTTTGTATATGAGGGGAGATAAGGGTCCAGTTTCATTATTCTGCATGTGGTTTAATTTTCCAAGCACCATTTATTGAATAAGGCTTCTTTTCCCCACGTATGTTGTTGTCTGCTTTGTCAAAGATCAGTTGGCTGGAGGTAAATGGTTTTATTTTCGGATTCTCTATTCTGTTCCTTTGATCTATGTCTCTACTTTTATAACAGTACCATGCTGTTTGGGTTACTGTAACCTTTGAGTATAATTTAAAGTCTAGTAATGTGATATCTTCAGATTTATTCTTTTTACTTAAGATTGTTTTGGCTATTCAGATTCTTTATTGGTTCCAAATGAATCTTAGGATTATTTTTCCTAGATTTGTGAAATACAATACTGGTATTTTGATGGGGATTGTGTTGAAATTGTAAATCACTTTGGGCAGTATGGACATTTTAAGGATGTTGATTCTAACAATCCACAAGCATGAGATGTTTTTCTATTTGTTTGCATCATCTATGATTTCTTTCATCAGTCTTTGTAGTTCTCCTTCCAGAAATCTTTACTTCCTTGGTTAAGTATGTTCCTAGGTATTTTATTTTCTTTGTAGTTATTGTGAATGGTATTCGGTCCTTGATTTTACTCTCAGATTGGCTGTTATTAGTATGTAGAAATGCTACTGATTCATGTACATTGATTTAGTATCCTGAGATATTGCTGAATTTATTTATCAATTCTAGGAGTCTTTTGGTGGAGTCTTTAGGGATTTAGATACAAGATCATATCATCAGTGATTAGGGATAGTTTGACCTCCTCTTTCCTGATTGAGATGCCCTGTATTTCTTTGTCTTCCCTGATTGCTCTGTCTAGGACTTCCAATACTGTGTTGAATAGAAGTGATGACAATGGGGACTCTTGTCTTTTTCCAGTTCTTAGGTGGAATTCTTTAAAATTTTTCCCATTCAGTACAATATTGGATATAGATTTGTCATGCATGGCTTTTATAATTGGAGGTATGTTCCTTCTATGCCTACTTTGTTGAGTTTTATTATTATTATTATTATTATTATGAAAGTGTGCTGGATTTTATTAAATGCTTTCTCTGCATCTATTGAGATGATCATGTGATCCTTTTTTTCCCTCTGTGTATATGGTGAACGATGTTTATTGATTTGAGTATGCTAAACCATTCTTGCATCCCTGGGATGAAAACTACTTGATCGTGATGGATTATCCTTTGATGTGGCATTGAATTTGGTTTGCTAGTATTTTGTTGAGGATTTTTGCATCTACGTTCATAAGGGATATTGGTCTGTAGTTTTCTTTTATTGTTGTGTCCTTTCCTAGCTTTGGTATCAGGTTGATACTAGCTTCATAGAATGAGATGAGGAGTATTCCCTCCTTTTTGTAGGATAAATACCAGTTCTTTTTCATAAGTCTGGTAGAATTCAGCTGTGCATTCAGCTGGTATGGGGCTTCTTTGGGGGACAGTTTTTTGTTGTTGTTGTTTTGTTTTTTAATTACTGCTTCATTCGTGCTGCTCACTATTGGTTTGTTCAGGGTTTCTATTTCTTTCCTATTCAGCCCTGGAAGACTGTATGTTTCCAAGTATTTATCCACATAGATTGTTTGTGGATTTGCATAGAATTTTCTTAGTATTCACAGATAATATTTTGTATTCCTGAGATACTGGTTGTTATATCTCCTTTTTATTTCTGATTGAGGCTATTTAAGTCCCTTCTCTTCTATTTCTGGTTAACTTGGCTAGTGGTGTATCAATTTTGTTTATCTTTTCAAAGAACCATCTTTTTGTTTCATTGATCCTTTATGGGTTTTTTCGGGTGGGGGTTCCATTTTGTTTACTCTACTCTGAGCTTGATTATTTCTTTTTGTCTGCTGGCTTTGGGTTTGGTTTTCTTCTTCTTTTTCTAGTTCCTTGAGTTATGACATTAGGTTGTTAATTTGTGATCTTTCTATCTTTTTAATGTAGGCCTTTAAAGCTATGAACTTTCCTCTCAGGGCTGCCTTTGTTGTATCCCATAGATTTTGAAAGCTTGTGTCCCCTTTGCAATTCAGTTTGAAGAATCTTTTGATTTCCATCTTAATTCCACCATTGACCCAAGTATCATTCAGCATTAGGTTGTTAAATTAACTTCAATGTCTCTTTATTGAATTTTTGTCTTGAAGATCTGTCTTGTGGAATGAGTAGGGTTTTGAATTCCCCCACTATTATTGCATCACCGTCTATCTTTTTCTTTAAGTCAACTAATATTTGCTTATTAATCTGTGTGTCTCAGTGTTCAGTGTATATATATTTAGGATTGTTATATCCTCTTTACTGAATTAATACACTTCATAATTGTATCATGAACTTCTTTGCCTTTTTTACTGTTTTTGATTTAAAATATTTTTTATTTGGTATAAGTATAGACACAATTGCTCAATTTGCTTTTTTCTGTTTTGTGGAATATCTTTTTCAATCTCTTTACTCTCAGTTTACAAAGGTCTTTAAAGGTAGTGTGAGTTTCTTGTAAGTAACATATAGTTGGGTCATGATTTTTTAATCGGTTCCACCAATCTATATCTTTTATATGGAACATTTAATCCTTTTACATTCAAGGTTGATATAGATATGTAAAGTTTTGTTTTTTTCATAATGTAAAAGTTGTCTGTTTTATAAATTCTTTGGTGTTTTCCTCTGTTTGTCTTTGTGGTTTGGTGGAACACTGTTGTGTTGCCATTTGATTTGTTTCTCTTCCTTCTCTGTGTAGTTGTTTTATAAGACCTGTGAGTGTTCTATTTTTTGTTTTTATGATGGCGGATATATACCCCTTATTTCCATGTTTAGAACTTCTTTGAGTATTTCTTATAGGGCCTCTCTAGTGGTGACAAATTCTCTTAGTGTTTGCTTGTCTGGGAAAGACTATTTCTCCTTCATTTATAAAGTTTATTCTGGCAGGATATAAAATTTGTGGCTGGTAGTTTTTTTTTTCTTTATACACTTTGAAAAAAGGATTCCAACCTCTTCTGACTTGTAAGGTTTCTCCTCAGAAGTCTGCTATTAGTTTGATAAGGTTTCTTTTATTGGTGACTAACTAGATGCTTTTCTTTTGACAATTTTAGAATTTTCTTTTCCTTTATGTTGACTTTAGACAACGTGATGACTATATGTCATGGCGAAATCCAACTTGCAATGTATTTTACTGGTGTTCATTGGACTTTCTGTATCAGAATGTCTAAATCTCTTGCTAGGCTAGGGAAGTTTATATCAATTAGTTCCTTAAATAGGTTTTCTAAACTTTTTGCTTTTTCTTCTCCCTCAAGAACACTAATGATTCATAAGTTCAGTCACTTCATTTAGTCCCATCCATCTTAAAGGCTATGTTCATTCTGTTTTATTCTTTTCTTATTCTTTTTTCTCAATTTTTGTCTGACTGGATTATTTGAAAAGATCTTTCTTCAAATTCTGAGATTCTTGTGTTTGGTCTAGCCTATTGCTGAAGCTTTCAAATGTGTTTCATAATTCTTCAACAAATTTTTCATTTCCAGAAGTTCTGTTTGTTTGTTTTTTTATAGATATCTATTTCTTTGGTAAATTTTTCTTCATATCCTGAATTGATTTTCTGATACTTTTTATTGGTTTTCAGATTTCTCTTGAATCTCATTGAGTTTTAAAATCAATATTTTGAATTCTTTACCTAGACTTTTGAAAAAAAAATTTTTTTTTAGGGCCCATTGGTAGAGAATTACTGTGTTCTTTTTCATACTTTTCATACTTTTCATACTTTTCATACTTTTTCATACTTTCTGTATTATGCTAATTTCTTCACATTCAAAGAAAAAATTGCTTCTTCTTATTTTTTAAATTTACTTTATTTGGGATTTTAATTTTTTTTCCTTGAAGGTGTCTGGTGTATGTTTCATGGAGCTGTTTGGCTTTGCTTTTGGGTGCATTCAGTGGTGAAGACTCTGTATAATTCCTTTGGTTATAAATAGCTTTAGTGTGGTGACGTTCTCAAATTCCACATGTAGTAATGATATACTAAGCAAATGAGCAGGCTCATGACCACCTGAGTAGCCAGAGTGGCATGAGTGACAATGGTAGCAGAGGAAATGAGAAACTTATCTCACCATTAGGTTCTGTGCATGTGTGTAAGAAAGCGTAAGCTAAAAACAACAACAATCACTCTGACAATTTAGAAAATGGAGGCAATATTAATTCTGAGTTAATTAATGTTATTGACCAGCTAATTATCATAATATACATATAGGAAAGGTTTTTGTAACAAAATATTATGATGTCAAGGTTATCATTAATTAAAGATCTTTTAAAATTTTCTTGGGAAAATTAAAATAAATTCAAGAGCTTGGTATATAAATAGCAAACAAGGCTGTAGAGAAATTTAAATGTTTTATTTTTAAAAAGTAACACCATTAAAACCAGAAATAATACCACCATTTTAGTTATTCAGTTAAAATCTTACTCAATTAAGATTTTAAAATTCTTGAAGAAAACATCTGGAAATGTTCTACACAAATGAATGTACTTACTGCAACTTTGAATGGGCATAGGTTTCAGGACTGTGTCTAAGATTGATCCTTATTTGTAGAAAATTTAAAACACAATATTATTACTAAGATATTCGCCATTACAGAAGAACCATTTAATTTTAATGTCTCATGTACTGTAATAAATTCAGAAAAAAGAATGAAATCTAGAATAATTAAGTCAGTCTACATGAATAAGTTACCATTATGTATCCTCCTTCTAAATAAGGATTAGTACTTGAAACTTAATATGTAAAACATACTATTGGAAATAGATTATAGAAAGTTCTTTAAATAAAAGCCTAGAATTAACAGAGGTTTTTACACAAATATTTACTATTTCATAACAAAAAGAAAAATTATTTTCATTACTAGAGAGTTAAGACACTAGAGAGAAGTATTTTGGAAGATCATTTAAAGAACCTTCAAACAAAAGGTTCAGTATAGATTGCAGATGGGGTATGTTGAAGGACAGAGTGCTGGTCTGCATAAAACTAACTTGAATTATCTCTAGATATTCATTTTTTGTACATTATTTGAATTTTTGAATACTAGAATAATTTCCCCTTAAACCATGTAAATTGTCCATAATGCTTTAGGCTTATTTTGAGTATCTTAAAATTTGCATGTATTCCAGATTTATCCTTGTTTCTATTGATTCCAGTCCTTATAGACAGAGAAAGAGAAAAGAAAAAAATGAGAGACAGAGGGACAGAGAGAGAAAGGAGAGGAAGGAAGGAAGAAAGGGTTTCCCTGCACCCACTGAAACATGTATCATCTTTATATCCAGATGTTGAGTGATTTACAATGTCCTGGTTTCTGGCTGAATTCAAGGCAGGAGTGTGGAATGTTATGATGACATGTCAGCCATAAGGAATGCAAGCACATACTTAGAATACTTAAAACAATTTTATCTCTCACTGCAGTTGAGAGTAGTACTGGGTAATGGGACAATACAGAAATGGTTTACAAGGATTGTTCTCTACACATAACAAGGACTACCACTCTGAAAATATATAGGATCATTTCCATTATCAGTGATAAAAAACATGATGCATTGAGGAGGCAAATATATGACTAGACTAAAACATGACTACTTGAGTTCAGCTCAAGCTTCCATGGAATTAACAATAGACAACACTACTGACATTTCCTAAAATTTCCTAGGCACTGATCCAACATGAAATTCTATGATACATTGTGCATCCATTCATTCATCTTTTTGTTCATTTAATAAAGATTTTAGAATAATACCCCTATGCAAGGCACACAACTACAGGATGTGGAGATTCAAATATAAAAATGATGGCATGCATCCTGCCCTTAGAAAATTTATAGTCTACTGGGGGAAGAGAGGGAGATAAGCTCTACATATAAATGGCTATCATACAATGAACCACATGGTAAGTACCATGACAGGAGTACAGATAAAAGTACCGTATGGTTTCATTTGGAAGAAAGTTTTGTTGTAGTTGTGAGATAGGGATGCCTTCAATAGAAGCTGGTATTTGAGCTGAGCTTTACAGGATGGGTCTGTAGCATTGGTAGGACAAGCTGCTTTACGTCAACTGCTACAAAGGCAGAGAGGCAATAGGTACAGGAATCTATAAGAATCAGAATGGATATATAGCCAAAGACAATTTGGGAGATATTTTAGAATTAACTTGTGTATATCCATTAACTCAGCAATTTCATGTCTCAGTAACCAGCCTGAGAAGCACTAACCCATGAGTAAAAAGTGGCAGGTGCAAGGATGTTGTAGATGTTTAAGATTATGTTTTTAAGTGAGGAAAAGGTACACAGCCCAGATAAATTATGGAATCATTGTGCAAAAATATTTACATACATATAAACTATATTTCTTATAGGTACACATGTGATTATGCATATGTATATCTTTTTTGAAAAGAATTCATATTGATAGCATTGGTTTTCCTATGAGGATTGTAACAGGAAAGTAATAATAATGTTATTTTTTAATGAAGAGAATGGATTTTTTCATTTTTTTTGTATAATCAAAATCTAATTAAAGTGTAATGAATATTAAAAAGTACATTTAGATAAATAATCTACTTCCCTTCATATAACCAAAAGTGGAGACACTTTCACTTTTTTTTAATCCTCTAGAATGGGCTTGGTTTCCTTAGCTCTTTACTGATTATCTGTTTCACTTTGGGTAAATATCTTTGCTTCCTATTACTTAGTGTTTTTCTTAGTGAAGTATAGCTAGTGGTACCCTCTCAGTTACAACAAAGATTTCTTACAAGAATTTAACACAAAGTACATTATATACATGAAAAGATGAGCACATGGAAAATAAGATAATATTTGATTATTATTAATTTCCCATTCCTATTCTAGGAATATACTTTCCTTACAATGTGATGGCCAAAATTTTCTGTGTCACTTTGCAGTGTATCAGAAGAATTGTCATTAATAGTAAAAGCTCCTGGGAAAGGATAGGTAAACAGAAATGCAATTACCATACTGGACTCTGGCCAAGACACCAAGATCATTTCTATGTCAAAAAGTGTGGAGAAAAATCCATTTTAGGAATGCAAGGTCAGGACCTTCGTTTTGCATCTCATTGGAAATCAGGACCTCTGTCAGCACAGGAGGTCTTAGCAGTGTTCTGAGGCTGATTGACAGGTTCTGAGCAGAATGGAAGTTGCAGCTTATTCCATTCCCTACTTCCTTCCACTGTCTTAGCAACCCCCTTTCCTCCCTGAAGAAATCCACAAAGTGGAGACTGTTAAAACCCTGTGTCATGGGAATGGCACCTGGTGGCTGCTGAAAGAGGAGTGATTAAGAGCCAATTGTGAACAGAACTGGCATTGCAACGGAGGGACAGAGATACAGAGAAGACCTCTCTGCAGAGGCTATTGAATGTGTTTCAGATAGCATATTCCTGTTGCTCTATTATTTTGGGGAATATTTAGAAGATTTCAGCAATTATATTTGAAATGAGGAAAAGTAGTATAGCCTTGAATTTTATTTTAACCTGTAAAATATTTAGGGCCTCCTCATATATCCTTCTAAATAATGTAACTTGCCTTTATTAGACATCTTTTCTTCATTTCAACCTTTGGTCCCTGAACTTCATTTTGTCTTTTGAATTATTAAATCACATAGAAAAAAAAATAGGCTACCTTAGAAATTCATCTTGCTATATAGTACTTTTCTTACACCTAAAATATTTCCCAGTGGCCAAAAAGAACCCTGGAAAGGCACATTTGTATAACCAGAAACCTTGGCTTTCTGATTTCCCAGAGATATATATAAAGGTATTCGTACTAACACAACTCTGCGTGGTGCCCAGTGGGCTGGCTCTGCCCAATTCCCACCAGACCCTAGGAAGGATACCTTATTTGGCACTTCAAGCTGGCACTGCTTCTCTGTGTGCTATTACAGGAAAAAAAATGAATGCCAGAATTGAGAGTTATTTTGTGGCATAAACACCAAAGGAATATTTAGACCAGAGCATTTGCTGATCCATATGTTTTTACTATGGTTGTTACTTTCATTTTTCACAAAGGTAGAAAATCTGCTCTGTAAAAAATGCTCCTGAAATTATTTCTGTCTTATTCAAGGGTTTACTTGTGAACGTAAACATACAGAAAAGCCTCTTGAATTAAAAGAGCATTTTATTTGATTTTATTATATGTGAGCTTGCATTTATATTATCTGCTAGTTAGAGCTTAGACTGTCATAATGTATCAATCTGCTTCTTTGGCTTTGAGTCTAACAGTGTGAGTGTGGTAACGAGCGTGGGATGGGGACAATATTCCTGCTGGCCCCTTGGGAAAAAGAGGGTTGTACATGAAAAACAGACCATTGTACAGATAGAGCTCTGATGACAGAAGGAAGTACCACAAAGAAAAGGAAAGACAATTAGTCCAGAAATGAAGGAAGATATAATGAGGCTAAAACTGCTCTGGGACACTAAAGAAAATTTTGCCACTTCTCAAGTTTTGCTTACTTGCCGATATATACATTTAAATAATTGTAAATTAAAATTACCTAAGTTAGAATAGCTAACATACCCTTCCTTTGACAAAGGACCATATCAAAGGAATGTCAAATATCTGTATAACACGCATGTAAGCAAACCAAACAAAACTTTGGTTAAACTAAAGGAAGAGAAACTTATCAGGACTCTCGGCGCTCATGCATGGGGGTATGGAAATTTTTCCATGGAACACGTTAAGAAGAAAATATTCAACAACAATTCTGTCTTGAGTGTTCTGCCTTCAACTATCCCAATGGTGACGACTATACCAAATAATTTATTGAGGTTCCTTTAATGTCCAAACACCGTGACTTTCAAACCAATATTTACAACCAGTGACTATTCCCCCACAGAGTTCACGGCTGGGTTATCTAAGAATATGGGTATCATTTGACTTGTTCTTGCCCTCTTCTACCCACAAAGTGAAGCCATACTATTTTATGATTAAATATTACAACTTAGTTAAAATAATAAAATGATCATATATTGTTATTTCATGAAAGCTGCAAAAAATTTGCTATTGTCTCTTCTCTCAAGATATGATTTGTTCATCTCTTTAATTATAAATATTTTTGGTTACACAACTATAGAGAACACCACAAATCTCTGTCTGCATTAGGAATTTAATTACTTTCTGATTTAATATGTGTACTAAAATGTTCACTCATACTATTCTAATTAGAATAAAAAACCTTGTTGTATATGACATGTGTATGGGTATATAAAAATAGACATAAGTGAAAGCCTAATTTCATAAAAATAATTCTGAAAGCCTTGTTTATATTTATTAATTTTTGTAAATAGTAAAACAAATGGAATTTGGCTTCGAGAATAGAAACTGTCCGTGATGGGACTGAGCTAGTTGTATTTGATAGTGAAGTCTGATAACTCCAACTAAATTAATATTATATTGTTATGACATATATCTTAAGGTTATTTGCTATCATTTCTGGATTTTAAAATAGCTAGTGAAAATATTGGCATTCCAGTCTAGATTGAACATGATCGTATTCTCTCTTATTGTGTTTTTTCTTTTTCTCTATGACCAGTAGAAAATAACTTCAACATATTTTCAATAAGAAACCTGGGGTGGTTTATTTGTTCCTGTGTCAAGGTTATTAAAAAACAATCAAATAGCCATGTGAAATTTTTTAAAAAGATACTGTTTTTCTAGTTTCACGTTCTTTAGTTTTAACTTCTGATCGCTATGAATATTTTTTACATGGATTTATACATCTCTTAACAAACATCTATTGACATGATAGTTGTTGTAAGTAACCATGAGAATAAGTTGCTAGAGGGGAATTTTTTTTGTACTCAGCCTAAGTACAGGGCTCATTAGATACATTTAACACTTGAGGTAATGCATCAAAAGTAACCTCAAATGCCTTATGCTGTGGCCATGATAAAGTAGCTTGTACCAGACTATCCCTGCATTATAAACAACTATAAAATAGGACAAAATATACAAAGCAATATTTTTCAGACATTGGAAAATAGGCCATGCAGGAATGTGCAGGAGGAACGTGATTTCTGGGGGAAGAGAACATATGAATTAGTACCCATGGTTATTCCAGTTTTCTGCCTTGAGGCACTTGTCAAGCAACAATATAATGAAGTAAAGCATGGTGATATTGCTGAGTTGAGGAAGCAGAAATCTGAGCTTACAGCCTATAGAAGTGGCTGGAATTCGCAGTGTAAGGTATTCAAAAGGCAGTACCTGCATAAAGAAGGAGATCTCTATATCTGCAGATGGATCTAATTAAGTCTTTGGACAGACACTAACACGTATATATGTAAGATAAAATTCCACGAGTTCCAGGAGGAAGTAGTTATTGGGAAGTGAAGCACTGAACAGAGATCCCATATGCCACAAAGTACAAGGAGGCATAAGAATTCCAACCTGACAGAGTAGAGAGAATATGCTGAATACCCCAGTTTTTCAACTGAGATTCCGCAAGGTGATGCCTTGTGAACTGCTTGAAAAGGTGAACTACTTGAGCCATCTATTGTGGCTAACCTAGGCTTACTTTTAAAATGTTTAAAATCAAACCTAATTAGTGTAACATTAATCCACAGTTAATTAATTATTCCTTAGAACAAAATTCAATACTCTATTAAAAAGACAACAAAATCCAGAATTTTAACACTGTATCAGTAAAAATATTTGTTTAAAAAGTAAAAAGTACTAGACATATAAAGAATCAGATAATTATTGCCTGTGATTAAGGTAAATAAACACAATATAAATAGAACCACAAATGAAATCTTTGAGCTATGATAAAAGGAACATAAAAATCAATATTTAATGTATGGATTTTTATTTAAAAATATATTGGTTGAAAAAAGGGGACTCACAGTTGAGTGGTATAAATGATAAAACAAAATAAAATAGAAATTTTGAACTAAAGGATAAAAAAATTAGATAAATTTATTGGATAAAATAATAGCAAATTCAAAGCAGTAAAAGTAAATCAGTAAACTTAAAGACATGGCAGGAGAAACTATTCAAAAAGAAATTTAGAAAGGAAAAAAAGTTGGTGAAAATAAATATTCTGTAATTGATGGGAAAATACCAAGAATTCTAACATTTTGGTGATTGTAGTATCAGAAGAACAGTGAGAGTTAAGAGCAGAAAAAATATTTGAGGAAATAATGCTACCTATTGTTCACTTGTGATGAAGAATATAAACTCACAGATACAAAACTCTCAACGAATCTCAAGAAAAACAATGAGAAAACCATATGTAGCATATCATAGTGCTCAAAAGTAAAAATAAAGAGAAAATTTTAAAACAACTGGAGGCTAAAGAAATTACATACATGAACAATGATACTAATAATTTCTCTTCAGTAATAATGTAAGCTCAGGTCCCAATGGAAAGACATCTTTAAATTTCTAGGGGAAAAAATTGTCATTGTAGAATTCCGTACCAAGTGAATTAAAAAAGGGAAGAAAATATAAACACATTTTGAAATAAGGCAAAAATAAATTAATTTGTAACTAGCAGATATGCAACACAAGAAATGTTATGAATAATTCTTATGTATGAGGTATATAATGCCAGCTGGAATGTGGAGCTACACAAAAGGATTAAGAGTACCAAATATAATAAATATGTGTGGAACTGTTAAAGACATTTTCTTTTCTTTTTTTTTTTTTTTTTTTTTTTTGGTAAATTACGGGAGTTCACATGTTCGGATTAAAAATATTGCCGTTGCCCAACCCAAGTCAAAGCTTTAAGCTTGTCAATCCCCTAGATGGTGCGCACCGCACCCATTAGGTGTGAATATACTCATCCCCTCCTCCCCTCTCCCACCTGCCTGACACCCAGTGAATGCTACTACTATATGTGCACATACATGTTGATCAGTTAATACTAATTTGATGGTGAGTACATGTAGTGCTTGTTTTTCCATTGTTGTGATACTTCACTTAGTAGAATGGGCTCCAGTTCTACCTAGGATAATACAAGAGGTGCTATATCACCATTGTTTTTTGTGGCTGATTAGTACTCCATGGTATGCATATACCACATTTTATTAATCCACTCTTGTACTGATGGGCATTTGGGTTGTTTCCACATTTTCTATTGTTTCCTAATTAAAAAAATAATTGACTGCTTAAAGTAAATATATTAATAATGTATTGTGGGGTTTCTAACACACATAGAAGTAAAATGAGAGGTTTATAATACAGATAAAAGTAAAATACATGACTACAATATCACAAAGAAAGAGAGGAAAGTAAGTGGAAGTAAACTTTCATGGAGATTTTGTATTATAAATTAAATGATATAATATTAATTCAAATTGTATTATAAGAAGTTATAAAAGCATTTAAAAATTCCTAGAACTGTCATTTAAAAACACAATATAGGCAAAGCCAAATAAAGATAAAATATACTTAATATATTGAAAGGAGTCAAGAAAGGAGGGAAAAGAAAATATAGATATGGGACAAGGAGACAAAGAGAAAATCGACAAGATGATACACTGGAAGACAACAAAATTAATTACATTAAATATAGAGAGTGCTCCACTTTCACTTAGAATTTGAAAGCTGAAGGGGAACACCATTCCCACTCTAACAACAAAAAAGAATCAGGATAATCTATAAAATCATCATTATTCTGAACTGATCAGAGACATGTAATTGCAAGGCAACCAAGTGAACTAAACTCTATCACTAAATTTTAAACACATTTATAAAGGCCAAGTATAGGCTACTGTGTCAGGTCAGAAAACTTGGGAGTCCCAGACATGAGGCAAATTCTTATATCACCGGGTCCATTCCACACTACCAGATACTAAGAAAGATTGAAGGCAAGGTATGGAATCTCAAAGGGTGGTTCACAAGCACAAAATACTACCAATTTGCAAGATCCTTAGTAAAGAAAAAGGATACTTCCCCCATCCTTTCAAACAAAGAGGTACTGCCTCCAGAGAAGAGGTAGAAGCAAAAGTCATCCACAACCGGGGACAGGGAAGAAAATCCTCTTTCCTCAATCCCATGCAAATGTCCTCTGATTTAAGGAAGGGATGTAATGAAAGGTTGTCTGCTAACAGGAGGGGAAACCTGCTTAGGTGCAGCACACTGCCTTGATAGGAAGCAGAAGAGATGGCCACTAGAAGGATGGGAAACCTATGCCTAAATAAGATATCTCCCCATCCGATGTGATACAAATCTCATTAAGGCAGCAGTTACCACGACAAAGAAAGGCATAGAAATTGTGATAAAGCGCCATCTTTGAGGTCCAGGTAAGTGGGATATTCATAAGACTGATTCTGGAACAGAAGAAACCCTACCTGCCTCCCAACTTTGAACTAAGTAGTAAAGAACCACAAGAGGGAAAAATACACAGAGAAAAAAACCTCACTGTGGAGCAAACATGCAATGCATTCTGGAAGCTGAGGGTGAATCCAAAATAAAGACAAAAAACTCCAGTACTGTGGGATGCATAATAGAGAAGCAGCCCACTTCTTAGGGAATTTGAAGCCTGGAGTGCATTGGAGGAAACTATAGCAACAACGAATCCCAAATCTCAAACTCAATTACTGAATATACTGACTTGACAACTCAAAACAGATAAACAGAAGAGGTGTAAATGTTTTTTGATGTAATTAATATTTATCTCTATCTCTAATGTATTTTAATATATGTCAGGGCATTTAATAAATCGTTATGAGACACAACAAAATCAAGAAAAAGTGACCCATTGTCAAAACATACAATGGTCCACAAAACCAGACTGAGGGATGACACATAGGTTGAAAATTTTAGATAGGGATTTAAAAATAACTATGAGTAATAGGTTAATGGAACTAACAGAGCGTGTGACTAACAAGTACATGGATGTTCAGCGGAGAGATTAAAATTATAAAAAATGTTTTAGATGGAAATGCTGAGCTCAAAAATAAAATATTAGAGATGAAAATGCTTCAAAAGATTTATCAGCACACTGTCAGTGGTAGATTTAAAAAATCAGTGATTTATAATATCGATAGAAATTGCCCATATAGAAATATGATAAAAAAAGTGTTTAAAAAGAACAAAGTGTATTGAAGAACTATAAGGTGATCATAAATGTTCTAAAACTTGTGTAAATTGGAATTCCAGATGTGAGGTATTGGGTGGGGCAAAAAATTGTTTTTAATAATTATAAAAATTTTCCAAATATGATAAAAATAATGAGAACAGCGATGCAAACATATAAAATATGTAGAAAACTATATCTAAGCATGTAACAAGTAACAGCATAGAACAAATGATAAAATGAAAATCTTAAAGCTCAGAAGAAACAGATGCAATATATAAAAAGGAAGAAAGGAAAAGAAAACAGTAGACTTCTAATCAGAAATAATGCAATCCAGGCCAGGAAACAAAGAAACTCATCTGTAAGTACTGACTATAAAAATAATAAATAAAACATTTGTAAACTTAGAATTCTATCCACAGGAAAAAATATATCTAAAAAACAAAGACCAAATGAAGGCTTTCTCATGTATACAAAGCTAAAAGAGTTAATTATCAAGAGAAAGCATTACAAGAAATGGTAAGGATGTTCTTAAGGTATAAGAAAAATGATACTAGGTGGAAACTTGAAACTATAGAAACCAAAACAGAATAAAACAAAACCAAATGAAAAAGAATAAAGACGATGCACTGGAAACAATTATATGTGGGTAAATATATAAGAATGTTTTTTAAATGTTGATTGTTTACTGTGATGAAATAACAATGTGCCATGTGGTTTACAGCATATGTAGAAATAAATAAAACAAGTGAAAGCAATAGTAAAAGAATGGAAACAATAAAAAAAAATATCATGTATAGTTCTTACACTACACATGAAGATACATAATAGTATTTGAATTTGGGCTGTTATATGTTAAAGATAAAGACAAATACTGTAAATCCTAAAGCAGCTACAAATATAATAAAATGAAAATCTGGAAATAATAAATAAAATATAATATATAATCATAAATAATTTCCAATTAATTCAATTAAAACCAGAAAAAAAGTAAAAATCATACAAGGAATACATGGGATAAAAGAAAACTAACAAAAAAGTAGTCTACTATGTCATTTGTCTGGTCATGCAAAGGAAAGACAAAATATAAATTATCAATTTCAAGAATGAAAAATAGGACATCACTATGTATCATACGAACAAAAGGTTAATAAGAGATTGTCATTAATATGTTTATTCCAGTAAATATGTTAACTCTGATGAAATAGATTATTTGAAAGATTCAAAGTAGCAAAGCTTACTCAAGAGAAAATAGATAACAGAATAGTTCTGCATTTTTAATAGAAATTGAATTGTTGGTAATAAATAACTTTAACACAGAGAACTTCAGTGGTGTCACTGATGAATACCAGTAAACATTAAAGAAGGAAAAAAAATTATATGCAAACTTTTTCAGAACATAGAATAGAAACACTTTCCAAGTCTTTTAATGAGACCAACATTACTCTAACAATATCAGAAAAATATACAGCAAAGAAAGAATACTTTATACCAATATTTCTCATGAACATTGACAATTGTCAAAATTATCTAATTGCACTTAAGACCTGTGTATGTCACTGTACACAAGTTTTTTTAAATTTTTTTCATTTCAGCATATTATGGGGGTACAAATATTTAGGTTACATATACTGCCTTTGCCCCACCCAAGTCAGAGCTTTAAGCCTGTCCATCCCCGAGACGGTGCGCACCACACCCATTAGTTGTCTGTATAACCCATTAACTCTCCCCACCATCTTCACAGATCCGCTGAACATTACCACTATATGTGTTTTTAAGTGTTGATTGCTCAAAACCAATTTGATGGTGAATACATGTGGTGCTTGTTTTTCCATTCTTGTGATACTTCTCTTAGTAGAATGGGTTTCAGCTCTATCCAGTATGGTACAAGAGGTGCTAGG